>VZUI01066320.1:0-55240 GCA_013401135.1 Cettia cetti | reverse complement strand
CTTTTCCTTTTCCTTTTCCTTTTCCTTTTCCTTTTCCTTTTCCTTTTCCTTTTCCTTTTCCTTTTCCTTTTCCTCTTCCTTTTCCTCTTCCTTTTCCTTTTCCTCTTCCTTTTCCTTTTCCTTTTCCTTTTCCTTTTCCTTTTCCTTTTCCTTTTCCTTCCCTTCAAGCTGAGGAAAGTCATCAAAGTTTTCCAGGTACCAGGCATGGCTCAGTGCCACACATCATTATGCAAATCTAGGGCTTAGAACAACCTTGATAAATGGTGTGTTAGGTGCAAATAAACAGTTAACAGTTCTACTTCCTCTTTTAGTTTTTATAGAAGTCCCTTGCGAGCATCCCAGAAATGGCACCAATACCTTCAAGCAACACTTTCTCTCCAATTAATTAAAGCCTTAATTTAGTGGCTTCTGACAATGAACTATTTTGGACCTCTTTTCCCAATGGGTAGAAATCCGTGCTGGTTTTAAAAGTGTTAGGCTATTGGCCGTGCCAAGAAATTCCCTGGCAAACAACTAATTATGTCCACAGACAAAAGTCTGACAAAGAAATCGCTTCAAGCCACAAGTCAGAGGCTTAACCATTGTTTGTGTGAAGTTACTTTCCAGCTGGGGATTGGGGTGTGTTGGGAGGGAATGTGGCTGGGAATCAGAGCTCTTTGTTGAGGACACAGGCCCCAGCTTATGGAGCCATTCGTAAAATACCTCTCTTTGCTTTCCCTGAACGGGATGCTGCTCACCTTTCTGCTCTGCTGAGCACCATTCCATGACTTCACAGGCCAGGAATGAAAGCTGCCTGCACAGCAGCGGCTCTGGCAGCGACTGTGCGCGGGTGGCACGAAGCGCCTGCTCCCGGACAGTGTATCCCAATTGCATCCGACGCGCTCCTCGCTCCACGCGCTCCTTCCTGGCAGGAGAAGGTGGCTGCTGGAAAATGTTGCAGTCCTTGGAAGCCTTGTCCCCCAGCGATTCCATGAAAAGTGCTGGGGATTTTGTGTTTTTAACATGGTGTCAATTCTGCCATGGTTCATAGTGAAAATAAAATCGCTTAGTCCGCTTGTAAAGCACCAAAGTGTCCCAGTGGTGGTGGCTGCTGCTGCCCGGAGCTTAGTTTTGTGCTGTGCCTTCTAAGTTCCCTTTGTCATAGTGTTTGTCAGGTTGAAATTTTGATTTTATTTTTGTTCAAAATTTTGAGCAATCAACAAAAGTCAGATTTTTTTTTTTTAATTGTTAGATACATTTGCGTAAAACAATCCTGGCTAGTTTAAGTTTTAGATACATTTGCTTAAATTGATCCTGGCTAGTTTAAGTTAGGCCTTTTTCTTTTCACTTTTGTGCATTCTATTTTTACAAGTGGGGAGTATAAAGGTGTTAATTTCAGGAAGAAAACATTTAAACATAACAAAATTAAAGAGCCAGTCAGTTTCTGCCTGAATGGATTTATGTATTTCTTTCTTCTATTTTCATTTTCTCCTGACTGTTTACTGTATAACCTAATTGTGCAGCTGCTCCATAAGTTCTTGACTCAGAATGTGCTGCAGCCTGCTTTTTGCTTAAAAGATTCATCTCGCCACTGCCTGTCCAGCTGGTGTGGCTGATGAATAACAGTTTGGGGCTCACCATCCCTTTTAAAATTTCACAACCTCTAATTTCTCATTAACAACAACCTTCATGGTTGCCCAACTTATCCCACCAATCTTTCAAAGACCAGGACACTGTCACATAAGTCAATATAATCCTTGCACAGTTTCTGTAAGGATGTTGTATCTGAAAGTCATCTCAAAACATGAGTTTAAGGTCAGCAGCAGTAAAGAATGCAAAGAAAGCAGGCAGGTAACTTCACATTTCTTAACGCAGGAGAATCTGAGGAAAAGTTGATCCTAATGCATTCAGCCTCAGTCAGATTTTACGGATGACCCTGAACTGATTTTATGTTTGCGGGTTTTTTAAATGAAAATGCCAAATACCTCTCCTTTCAGAAGAATAGTGTTGTCTTTAATGACATAAAGCTTTTGGAGTGACTGTTTTTTTAACATTAAGGTTTTCATTCTTCCAAGTTTTGACGTATTCTTATGAATCAATGGGACAACACAGAGTCATTTAAGAATGGGTCAAGAATTGAAGTACCGTTTTGAACTGCACACAGTTTTCTAGTCAGAAAGGAAAACTCTGAAAATTAAATGCTGGTTGATTGTCTTCTATTAATGACTTTTTAAAAAATAAAAGTATTATGATTTGTTTAGTTGTACAAAATACGAAAATGTTTGCTGAAGGACAAAAAGAACCACCTCAATTGTTTGTTTGTTTGTTTGTTTACAGATTGACAAGGTGTAATGCACATGGTACCAGGAATGATTTAGAGGAAGATTGCAAAAAAGCACTGGAAATCTCCATCAACACAGTGGTGGATATACAGGAAGGACTTAGAGAAAGAAAAAGGGAAATCTGAAGAGTATATTTCTAGCAGGACTGTGGCATCAAAGACTTTCTTAGGAAACTCTTCAGGAGATACCTCGTGCCTGCAGCACCAGCTGCACAGCTTCCTTCCAGCACCTCATTTTTATTCTCAGCCTGACTTTGACAAAGGTATGTGGCTAGGAAGCTGAAGCTACCAGACCAATGAGAACTGGATCTAAAATGTTGTTACCTTAAATGCCACAATGTCAGGGCAGCACAATCATGATCATACATGTTATTCTATACCAGGCTTCGTTGCCTGTTAATTCTTCTTTCTCTCTCTGCTCTTGCTAGCATGGTACATTTACTCCTTCCTGCTCAGTCTCAGTCTGATTCAGCCTTTGTTTTCATTCACATGACCAGAACTCTCACTCAGGCCCTTATCATTTCGTGTCTTGACAGCTCCAGTCATCTTTCTTCTAGTCTCAACAAATTCTGGCTTGCAACATGTGTATCTTTGAAAATATTTTTCATCTCGTTATGCTGATGTTCCATTGTTCCCTCTCTTTTGCTGTGGGATTATTTTCTTTAACTTTCTAGGCCGCACCTTATTTGCTTATTTGCTTGCACTGCTGACTGTATGGCATCTGCAGGGCCAGTCTTTATTGCCCTTTTAAGTGTCTCCAGCATGCAGCTTTACATTTCCCCCTGTGGTATTTAATGCGTGGCATTAACTGAAAATCCCCAGTGCTGTTCCATTGTCCTCTCATTCATTCCACTTTAATTGGGACCTCTGAATTCTGCTGCAGTTGGGCTGTGTAACAACAGTGCTAACCTGACATAATACTTTACAAAGCATGGGAGAATTCCTGGCTGCTGCCAAACAGCTCTGAATTCAACCAACACTAAACTCAACGTGGCTTTTATTAAATACAGTGCAGTCGTGTGGCTTAAGTAAAACTTGTCCATTACAGCATTGTGTACTAAAACTCACCAGGAGCATGTTGCAACTGAGTGTCTCGTCCATTCCAGTCCATCTGATGCAATTTCATTACATTGCAGGGCACCTAAAATCAGGCATTGCAGCGTTGAATGGAACAATATTGAAGCCCTTTTGAGGATTCTGGCATAAATCTCATCTGAGAAAGAGAATCAGGGTTATATTTTCAAGGATCTGGAATGATTAATGATTAAGATAGGCAACTGATAGTGTTTCCAAATAAATATAACAGCCTATGTAGTTTTTATATAATATGCAGATTTCACTTATTTCTAGGTCCCTCTCCTCAGTTTCTGCTTGCCTGTGAAATCCCAGAATTTTGTAAGAGGCAAAATATTTGGGTGATGAGCAAGTGGAAGGGAAACTTATCTAATTATCTACTTATGTATCACAGGGGCTTTGGGCTACTTCATTAGATGTCCATTAGTTCATGTTACAGTTGATACCCAGTTAATCCTACTAGAATTTAGTATGTTACACAGCTTTGGAAGTGATAATGAGGGAGGCTTCTGGAAGGAATAGCTTGTAGCCCTAGATTGCTGAGGAAGATTTCTTGTTGTCTTTGTTGCAAGCTTGGAGAAGGAAACTGTGTTGTCCTAGGGATCATAAGGAGATCACATTATTACAGAAAATAGCAGTATTTTTGTTAGAAGCACACATACTACCAGAAAATAGCAATGTATTGAAGTACATTTCCCAAATAGGGTGAGGGCAACTTCCTAGATTATATTTGGTTTAGTTTTAACCCTGCTTGAGCAGGGATATTGAACCAGATGCCCCACAGCGGTTCCTTACAACCTTACCCATCCTGTGATTCTGTGATTCCTAAGTACACATTTATTTTTCCAACCAATCACAGCATAATCCCAGAAATTAATTAGCAGATGCAGTGAACGTAACCTTTCCCTTCTGATTTAATTTTGAAGAGGGAATTGCATTGAACATCTCTAAAGCAATTTAGTTGAGATTTCTGCTAATGTGGACAAAATAATCATAGAAACTGGTTTTGGTTAATCACTAGTATGACAAATCAAATTTTGATGCATTTAATTTGCAAGTGCAAAACTACTGTATGTCAGTGGTTTCTGATAACTTTTAATTGTGAGAAAGCCTAGAGAAATTTTGAGATTTAAATGTACAGGTAAATGCTGGATGAACAGTTAGTATGAAAAGTGGAAATTAAAGAAACCATGGCAATAAAAATGGTGGGATAAAGGCTGTCTACAAATGTTCCCAGGTGTTTAATCACTAACAAATGCAGTCTGTTAATAGTCTGCAAAGATTTAATTGTATTCTGAGAGTAATCAAAACTGCGTTAAAAAGTGTTTGGATATAAATTTAGCATATTTAAAGAAACATTCCTGAAAGAATATTTGGGATTGGAAATAAAATTTGTAGTTAATGTGATAGCAGTAAGAAGGATGTCTTGTGAAATGGACCTTTATTAAGCTTGATCACCACAAACTAAAGATCCAATTAAGGCATTGAAAAGATAAAGAAAGACCATCTGTGAGGGAATTTGCCACAGATCTAATGATAAGCTAATTTTTCAGATAAAGTGAGCACTGCTTTGCAGGAGGTGGAGAAGTTAGAAAACATTTTAGATTGCATTTTTGCCAGGAACGTTAGCAAAATGGAAAAAAGCAGCAGAGATAATGCTTGTAGGTCACTTAAACACAGGTTTATAAACATATTCTTTCTTTCTGGATAGCAACATTGCATTGCCCCTTGTTTCTGACAGTGCCTGAAGGGAAGTTGAGGGAAATCTATTTGTTACCCTGAGGCATTTTACCTGATTTCTAACAGCCAGAAGTGACCATATGCACTAAACCATTTTGTCCCAGAGATTATATTAGAGTGTGTGGCATAAAGTTTTGTGTGGTGGAGCACAAGTACCTCTTGCATTGCTTAACTGCAGACTGCTTTCCACTGAAAACCCTCTGGGTTAATTTTGCACTACCAGAGGAAGACACAGTTTATTTCATTGATTGTTGGTTGTTTTTTTGTGGTTTTTTTTACAGGGAGGTTTTCAGCTTCTTGTAAAAAATCCCTTAACCAAGAAAAGCAACGAGGAACAAGGTTGGGTGGTGATTAGGGTGCTTCAGATTGGCCTGGTCAGGGTCAGTATCACAGGATAACCTCATGGCCCTCTCTGTTTCTGTGGCTGCTGACAAAGCCAAGGACATTTGTTTGGAACTCAGCCTAGGTTAGGTGAAGATAACAATATGGTATTGTAGTGTTTTCTTAACTGCTGAGCTTTGCCCATGCAGATTGGCAAGTCATGGAAGTAACTCTCGGATTTTTAGATGAGAAGGTTCCAAAATTGCCCCATTAGTAAAGGTGTGAGATTTTCTCATCACAGAAACCTTTGATCTTGTGCCCTGTGCATGAGCAGCTGTGTTCAGCATGATCAGGACCAGTAACTCTCCTGAATGTTATTTAGATCTGGTCTGTCTGAAGTTGATCAGGAAAATAAAAGGTATTAGGACTATGTGTGTCACTGAAGAATTTTAAATCCCACCTCTTGCCTTGTATCTCCTTCTCTTCACTGAGCTTTGCTAAAGAATTTTACTGCTTTAGCTTACATGAAAATTCTGTATTTCTGGAGCAAAGAGCTTGCTGTGTGGTTCTGTATTCTACAAACAAGATAAAAGGACTTCAAAAGCACAAGTAGAACAACCCTTCTATGGGATAAGGGATGATAAAATATATTCTATAAAGAACTTATGTATAATAATAAACATTAAGATATTTCATCTCTGTAGATAAAATTAATACCTTTCTAATCAAATTGTTCTAATTTTTAATAATGTTAAGCCTACATGCATCCCATTTGTTTTAACTTCTGCAGTTATATTATTTCAAAGATTTCTCAAAATATATCCCAACCTTTGTAATTGACTCTTTTTTATCTAGGCTATTCAGATATAGTTAAATATGTTTTCTATGCTAGTCAAAACTGTAGGTGCCACCTGCCATGGCAGGACTCATAACTAATCCAGTAGTTGCTCATCAAGTGAAAAAATTTAGTATTACTGTAAAGTAAGCTGCTTAAATACTTTGTTTCATCCATCTGCTCTTTTTTTTTTTCTTTTCCTTTTAAAATGCAGACACATCCAGATCACAGCTACTTTTGATCCTGTCAGCTACTGAACCACATTTAACAGAGACAGAGGTATGTTCATGAATAATTCCTGACCCTTGATTTTTTTGCCAAAAGTGCATCTCTTTGTTTTAGTATGTTTTGTTTTCCTTTCCTGTTACCTTCTTGGTATCATGGGAGTATCTTTAGGACAACCTATTGCTGAATATCTCTGCTCAAGTTGGTGAAATCAAGAGGCAGTGCAGGACCCATTTGTTCACATAGAGCTTGTAGAACTTGTCTTTGAAACCTCCCCCCTTACAAAAAATGTTTTGCTTGCAGCTGGTTTTAGGTATAAAGCCTCTGTTCTGACCTTTGTGAGGAAATAATGAATGGTAGACAGTTAGAGGCCAAATGCCAACCATATTTGTTACCTTTTGCAATAGTGCTTAAGTAAATTAAGGTTGTGAGAGCTCTAAAACAGTACTGAATCCAGAAGTGGCTGCAGACAGAAATTGCGCCACCTTTCATAGCAATTTTGGTTTGTGGCTAGGCAATCTGTGAGCCACAGCAGTCAAACTGAGTCCAAAAGTGTTGCTGTGGCTGTGGATTGGGTTAATGTCCCTAAAGGCATTAATGTCCCTAAAGGCATTAATGTCCCTAAGAGGCTGGGCCTTAAGTGTGCATGTATCTCTGGTATTTACCTTTTACATGTTTTCTGTATAAAAATCTGTCCTGTTGTGTTCCCGTTTTCTGCCTTTCCAGTCCTCAGTGATGGCAGCAGCCATGCAGCCCTTAGATCACACTGTGCAATACACACTTTTTATCTCCTGTTCTTAACATGCCTGGTTCATTTTTATCAACCTATTGACCTCTAGCTACCAGAGCACCTACACCACTCTGTAATATAAAAACAATGGACACCTTGCTGGTTTTTAATTAGTGTCAGTATTGGATATATGTAAAATCAAAACTGCAAAAAAAACCCCTATCAAAACTGCAAAAAAAAAAATTCTATTTTGTGCTGTGCCCACATAGTTTTGATACTGAAATAAATGCTTCTTTTTAAAGCAGCAATTGCCTTAGACACAACGAATGAGATATATTTTCCAGTTTGGACAAAAGTCTTTCATTATTGAAGAGAAAATGGAAGCGGTTTTTTGCTGATAAATGATCCTATCAAAAGACAACTCAAAACAGAGGAATTACATTTCTGCTGTAGTAGAAGCTGGTGAGGTCTGGTTTGTTTCATTATAGAAGCCACTCAGGCTTTTTGTGCTGGTCTTCAAGATGCCTAACTCAAAATTTGCTGTCAGTAAGCCTAGTGGCATTTTACAAGCAAAGATGATCCCTACCAATTTCAGATAATGTGCTTAAATCTATAGTCCCAAAGAAAGACTTGTTTTTTTAATAGTAGTAATCCTTTAATTGACTGGGTGTGGAAACACCACAGGGCCTCTTCTGGGTTCCCTGGTGAGAGGCTTTCAGTATAATCTGCTTTTTTTAAAAAAACCCCAAGCCTTTTATAAAGCTCAGTAAGTTTTTAATCTATTCTTTGAATATGTGTAAAGCTACTGTGCTCAACACATGTAATGATACAAGTGCACTTTATGCTGTGGATATTAAGAGTAAGTATTGGACAAAATAAAAGTTAAACAAAAGCCAGCAGAAAATTTTGTCCATTGGGAGAAAAAGTGGTTTTGAACTGTATATAAAGAAAACATAATTGTTTTGGAAGGGGGAATAGAAGATAAGGGTATAGATATTTTCATTTTTATCAGTATTTGTCAGCTAAGAAGTTTAAGAAACTGTAAAAAGCTCCAAAGTTTTTGTGTCTTTTAGCCCCAATAGCTTGTTCCTTTACTGGACTCCAAGGTAATTCCAAGTGCCCTGCAAACAAGGGTGACATATTTGTAATATAAGAAGATTTACTAATGATACTGTTTGCTATCCTGCCTTTCTGAGCACCTGAGAGCTGAGTTACACTTGGAATAACCATCAGCATTTTTGGACACACAACAGGTTAAACCAACAGAATAATAAAATTATCCTGGCTATCAAGAGCTGGAAGCATTACATTAATTTAAGAAATCTTATACCAAATCTACCAAATGTGTGATCATATTACAGCACATAAAAGGGCATTGACTTGTACCTTATTTTGAATAAAATACATTAATACCTTCCCTGAAACTTTGTTTTTGCAAGTTAAGGTATTTACAGGTAGTTCTTTCTTCATACCCCTGCAGTTTTAAAGCTAATTTCACTTAATAATTGTTCATTTCAACTGGAACTTCTATAACGAGTTTGTAGTAGAAGGGACTGGATCAAATTTTAAAACTGAGAAGAAGTACTTTAAACACAGAAATGATTCTTGTTAAAGTAGGGCAAACATTTGAGAAAAGCTTTTTCTAAGTAAATTTCTGCATTTGTAATCAATTCTAATTAATTGTAGAGAACTTAAGGAAAAAAGTTGGTATCTCTTTCTTTCTGTTGATCTTTTGAAAGATATTTTAAATAAATATGGTAATTTCTCCCAATGTAAATCAAGAGAGAGTATATATGTTCAAAAGCGTCAAACTTTTGATGCACTTTACCTCTTCTCTCTTTATTGAAATTTACTCAGGCATGTTTTTTCCTTGGCCTCATAAGAAATTTAATTTTTATTATTAGTTTTCTCTTTTGTTCCATTATGAAGATTTTTCATTAAATCCCTAAAACATCTTTTAACAAATGTGATCTTTAACAGAAAGAAAAAAATTAAAACTTATTTTCCTTTTTAACTGTTATGTTCTTTTTGTCAAATGAATATGTAATTTTGCTCTTTTTCTGGAATTAGAGATTAATTCACTGTTTAACATTTTGTATTTGTTCAAGTCACTTCTGCAAAGGTGAGGTATTTGAAGAGAAATGAGAATATAATTTAATCCTCTTCTAATCATGCAGGAAGAGACATCCTGGTCTTCTGCATTTTTGTAAACAAAATGACAAATATACAAATAGTAAATGAGCCTGGATCATTTGGTAAATTAGGTATAAAACCCCATGTGAAATACACAGACATAGAAAAGAAAATAATTAAGTCCAAGGTATGTTCTTTCAGAAGTTATGAAGAAAATAAGTTTGATGTAGTCTGTAGCCATTCCCCTTCTGTGTAACGATAATCAGAAATCCAAAGGAAATACTACTTTGGATGTTTTTCATTCCTATTGACTGATTTGGGGGAAATCCCTTAGGAATCAGCATTTTAATTAAATTTTTAAGGTAACTCTTTCTAATAGAAGCATAGTTGATTTAATATAGACATATATCTTGTGCATGTATTCTCAGATTAATCATAAATTTGTTTTCTGAAAGTTGGAATTCTACATGTTGAAACACAAACTTTTTGCATTCCAGAAAGGCAAGTTTTTGAACTGTGCTGCTGTTTGTAGCTGTAGAGAGGCACAGAATATGCAGACACATGCCTGTTTATGAAAGTACACATTGCTTGGAGGAAGTGCCTCAATTTGTATTAATTTGAAATTGTTTGGGAAACATGCCTGCAATTGGTACTGTTGTCCTACCCTTAAGCACTTAATTACGGTCATCTTTAATGATTCAATGCTAGAACCTGCAATAGTTAGCAATGTTTCTTCTGTCTCTGTGTCCATCTGTCTCTCCATCATCAGGAACATATCCTTGCTGCTGGCTCCTCATCCTTTGCCAGCCAATCTCCCTTATTTCTCCCCAACTAAATAATTTCTGGTCAATATGCTGTACCTAATTTTTTTTCCTTATTTCATTGACCACACTGACTTATGCTACATCTTAAATTATTGAGTTGAGTTGAAAGTTGAGAACTTTGAAGCCAATATGAAACATTGTTTTTGATGGCAATTGATTTGATGACAATAAGTCATCTGCTGTTGTGCATAGGAGCAACTGTATGCTGTGTTTTACTCCAAAAGCACTTTTTAGCTCTGTGTTAGACACAGGAAAGCAAGAGAGATCTCATTTGCAGTCTTTGAGAAGGACACATCTTTGAGAAGGACACATTTGCTCTGGTGTTTAATAACTTCCAACTGTCATATAGTTTACAGTCTGTAAATGTTTTCCCAAGACATGACTTAATTATCTTTTCAAGGAGATATGAATGGATTACAGGATAAGGCAAAATTTGTAGTTCTGGTCATAAGTTTACATTCTGTTTGAAATACTCCAGTAAAGATAGCAAATAAAGTAGTTCCATGAACACCTGAAAAAAACCCCTCAATTTGTGCCCTTGGATGTAATTATATTTTATGTTGCCTGCCCATGCAGTAGAAACTGCAGATTGCTGCTATATTGTGGCTTACTTGTTGTGCATAAACTTTTATCAGTACTTCTATGACCCATGGTCTTGTTCTTGGAGAAGTTCCCACTGAACCATTCCTTTTCACTTTGGATGTGTGTGGTAGGCTAGATTCCATTTTAGAAAAGTGACTTTTTGAAAGCCCCCCTGTCAGTGCAGGGTGTTGCTTTCAGATTACAATTTTCACATAAAAGTTCTTTATCTTCCAGCTCTGCAAACTTGTTCTGGTTAGTTGGAGTCAAGGTTGGGCAGTAAAGACACAGCAGACAGGATGTAGGTACCAGTCACAAAAATTGCTTCACACTGCTTGCAGACCTGGGACACTAATTAACAGCTCTGTTAATGATACATGAGACCAAGCAGCCAGGTAAATAGATGAGACTAAATACACAGAGAGCAGAAGTTTATGGTAGGAATGCTCTACTTCCACAGAAACATTTCTCCAACTGCATTTCCATCTTAGTCTTATTCGTTTTATTAGGAATGCCAATTTTTCCATTTTAAAACTTGCCTGAGAGAAAATGAGTAGGGGTGGGAAGAGGCTCACAGGAGAGTGCAGGATAATGGCAGAGCAAGGTAGTGGATGGATTTTTGTGCACACAGCATGAATCAAAGCCATCAGGAGCCTTAAGTCTCCTGAATCCCTTCACTCCTGCTAATTCCACTCCTTAAGTGTGTGGGCAGCAGCAAATAAGGAGACATTTGCTGTTGAAGAAGAGGGAAAATCTGCTGGGCTTTACTCAGAGCCACATGAAAAGGAGGAGAGCCTGCTCCTTCGTGATGTTACTTGTCACTGTCTCAGCACGTTATCCACTGTGTGTGTTAAGCCATTTGTTTTCCATGCGTCATGGCTCTGCAGCATGGGAAATAACATAAAAACTGGCATTGCAGTCTTAAAGTGTGAGTGGAGTTCCTGAGTACTAGCTGAACTGGCAGGGATTCCTTTTCCTAGCAGAGGGCATCACTCCATGGATTAAAAGCAATTAGGGAACAACAGGATCACAGTTTATTTTTCTCACAGGTTTGTAATAGGTGCTGGAGCCTATTTGCTGGCGGTGCATTAGATCAGGTTGTTTTGGCAGAAGTTTTGTTTCTTACTAAGGCTGTGCCATATGGCATCCCAGCTACCCTGGCTTTGGAAAATGCCCCCAAGTCTTACACAGCAACAGATTACTGACACATTGCATTTTATACCTGCCAGGGTGCTCAGAAATCAAGTCTATTTTCCCAAACATTTATGGCCTGTTGAAGAAGTATAATGCCCGTTTGAAGCAGCATAGGAGAGAGATGTTTCCAATAGACCTACTGTTTGCATCACAGCTGGTAAGAGACGGATCCCTCTACATCTGCCATCTGCCAAAGAGGATAATGTGTTTTGTAACTGGCATTTCTTATTAATATTGCAGACAGCAAACCTTGCAGATAGGGCAGGAAGCAGAAATAGGACTCATGGTCTGATCCTGACTGCTGGTGTTTTGTGCAGCCCTGGGAAATTGGCTTAAGCTGTCTGGCCTACTGACTTTTTACATTGTGTAATCAGAATAATTCTGTACTGTCTTGTCATCTTCTGGTGGGGGGGAAGCTGTGTGTGTCTGTGTAAAACACACTGTGATGAAAAGCTGCCTGTGAACTTACTAATATAAATAATTAATATCCTTGTAGAAAAATTCAATTATGTCTTTGCAACTTGAATCTAAAATGAGCCTCACTTATAAGGGAAAGGGAGCCTTGATGATATTCCTGCTTATCCTTTGGCTCCTATCATCACTTTCAGCAAAGCTGACTGTGATCCTCTGTGCTTTTGTGGTCAGTCAGTATTGCTGAGCTCTGTGCTGGAAGAGAGTGAAATAAAGGTCACTGCCTTCAGTGTGGGCTCTCCAAAATCATTTTTAACAGTCCCTTCTCTCAAACAACACTGCTTTCCCACAGAAACCTGCTGAGAGCAGAGAACTGCTGCATAGCAGGTGGTATTTGGACTGCAGTTCAAGGCTTTGGAATTCTTTACCTGGCACTCTTTGCACCTCCAGCTCCACAACGCAAGCAAAATGTGCCAGAGGAGCAAACACACACCTTGCTTCTTGCTGTGGTGGTGTGGTGCCCTTAAAGCCTGAAAGTGTGGTTTTCCTGGGTTTTAATGCATTTGCCAGAGAGAAAACTCCTCTGTGGGGACAGCAGAGAGGGGTTATTTTTGGTGACAGCTCATGTCCCCCTTCTTTTTGCAGCTCTCTGTCTGTTGGTGAATTTTAAAGAAGCCCTTGAGGATTTAGCACAGAATAAAAGCAATGTGCTGGCTTCCCTAGCACAGACCATCCCTCCACCTTCCTGCACACCGAAAATTGGGTTGTGCTGCCTGTTTGTCCCTCAGCCGGACCAGAGAAGGAACTCTCACAAGACACAGTGAACTGGAAATTGTTATTATTCTGAGAGTCCCTTTTCCCCTGACATTCTGCTGAAGATATTTCTGTAAAATTCTCTCCAGCCATAAAAAGTAACTAACACTTTAGAACTGGTGCCACAAACAGCTTAAGTGGTTACCCAGCGTTGTAGTACCTCATGCAGGCTGATCTTCAGAAGCCATCAGCTTCTTCTGATAGACTTAGACTTCAGCTACTAATTTCATTCTAAGCATTGCTGAAACTTTCTTGTCAAACTAACATTCTGCCTCTTTTTCATATTTTGTGTTTAGTAAGTACATAATCTGTACAATGGGGTTCTGTTATTTGAAAATCAAGGGTTGATTTAGCCTTATTTACTTTTCAACAACCAATAATGCTACTGCCACTAATTATGAACCTTTTCTTCAATTAGAAAACCTGGTGTAAGAGATATTCACTAACCATTTAACAACCACAGCAGATTTACAGCAACTTTAGTTTTGGCAGTACTGCCAATACATTTTCATGGCTTTACCATGCATTAAAGCTTTGATAGCTGCCTTTGATAATTCTGGCATAGACTATTAAATGGTAGAGAGGTGCAGGAAAACCTGGAGCAAGGAGGATGAACAGGAAGTGGAATTCTTGCCTGGAACAGGCACCTCACACTGTGCAAACTTTAACACAGCTATTACTTAAGGCTCTTTAGTTCAAGCAGTAACCAGACAACCCAAAACTCCATTTCTACTGTTCTGCCCAGCCCTGGGCCCCTAGGACTCCCCAGAAGAGGTCAGGTATCTTTAGTACATTTATTTAGTTCCTCAGGTCTGATTAGTATTCTCATTGCTGTCTTCCCCGGAGAAGACCTGAAGGTATTTGAGATCTCTGGGAGTGCTGAGGTGTTTCACAGCCAGCCCTTAGTGACTGTGTTGGTGCATTTCCCTTTGCTCCATTGAAATGGCCTTCCCAGTGCTGCAGCCTGGGGTAGCTCAGGTGCCAGCACAGACATGTTCCTGTGTTCAGTGTTAATGGATGGATGGATGGATACTCCTTGGAATAATTGCTTGCACTATATTTCAATAAGGAATGTGCTGGAAAGGTGAACATCTGGTGAGAAACCTGTAGTTGATCAGTAGTAGAGCTGTGATTGTTCAGGTACATTTCAGAATAACTTCTGGGCCCTTAAGAGGTCAAAACAAGCTCTAAAATCTGTTGTGCAGGAAATACTAGTGCTAAAAAGTTTATATGGGGTAATGAGTCCTGACTTTGTGTTGGAGAATTCTCCAGTGTTTGTCCACGGGTCATTGCAGAATAAATTTGTGAATGCTTTACCTGCTCAGATTGTTGTACCTTTTCAACCTCCTCAGCTTTCCACACGTGTGATAACTCAGCATTAGCATTTTTGGTGTTTCTCTTTGCAGTGGCAGCTACAGCCTGGGGCCATCTCTGTGTTGGTGGCACAGCTTTGCTCTGTAACCTGTGACCTCCCTGCCAGGCTTTGTGCAGTCCTGCCTTCTGCAGGGCTCCTTCCCTTGCACCCCAAACAGATTAAGCTCTCTGCTTGGTTGATTTTTGTCATCCTTTGGATCCAGAGACCTACTTACAACTGGGAGGGCCTGACTGGCTGGTTTACTTGGTCTTACTCTGATGTGCTGGGAATGTGCCTGTGGATCAAGGGGAGGCTCTGGGACCTATCACTGGCATCCAAGGGGAAGGTTCAGGCTTTGGGGTTGTCTGGGTTTGCCTTCATCTGATTGAAACAATGAATAATGTATTTTGGTTTGTTATTACTCCTCCAGCAATATTGTGTCCCCAAACTTACTTCAAGCACAGAAGGATTCTCCAGTATGACCAAATACTGGAAATTTCTTTTCTGGGAATGTTTGGTACAAGATTTTACCAGTAGTGAATTCATCAGTTACCAATCCTCTACTAATCCTCTTGGAACATGACAATTGTCACTTCTAGCATCACATCAGTTATGTTCACAAAAGTTTGTCATCTCTCCCCCTTCCTGGTTTGAGCTGAGGGGAGGCAAAGAAAATCCCACTGCTTTTGAGGAGGAGAAAGAAAGTGGAATTCCTGCTTTTGCAGCAGCTGCTGGTAGCAAGGAGTGAAACAAAATTGATAGCTCTGGGGCTGGGCTGGCTGCTGGTGCCCAGGGAAACAAAGCTCTGTGTGTTTCATGGGGACACAAAAACCACTTTACCCACTCCTCCCGTGCCAATTGAAACTGGAGAAGTCTGTAGAGTACCTCAAGTCCCTGACATGAAAAAACCAAAAGAGGGTGCTAAGCCCATATTCCTTGAATCTCCATCCACAGTGGGGTTATGTCTGGTTGTGTGTGGCTTTGTCAGTGGTTTTTTTAGGGCTCAGGAAAGCTATAAAATTTTTGTCTTAGTTCTCATTTTTGTTCTGTTAGGATTTAACACGAAATTCTGGTTTGTTTCACCCTTTGATAGCCCGTCCGAGTGATTTACACAAACTTTTACAGAGGCACCACCATCTCTGGTGCTTTGTTAGGAAGCCAATTCCCTCCAGGTGGCTTAGACAGATGCTCGCACCTCGGCTACGCCCTGGTTTGTATACTGCTCTAATAGTTACTAATTACCTATTCAATGTCATTACCACGTTTCTGGTTTTGGCACAGAATTACAGAGCAAGTTACAACAGTCACACAGAAACATCACCCTCTATTCTGCCAACACCAGGAAACAAGAATTGTTAGGGTGCTTGCAAGGTATGTTGAGAAGTCAGTGTGTGTACTCAGCTCTCAGGATGTCTGTTTGTTTTGGGCTTTCTGCATTCTTGGTGATTTGGCTGGAGTGCTTACTTCTTTCTGGGTGCTGGAGATCACATCTACTTTGGGGAAACTGTGTGGTTTTTTACAGTTTGAGATCGCTCAGTGAACAAAATGAAATCTCCTTGATGTCCTTGGGCATTCTTCAGAAACCTGTGAATTTTCAGAACGTGTGTGCTGAGCATTATTCCAAGTAAAAGTTACTAGGAAATAAGACCAAAAAAACCCCCCCACCCCAAAACACAAATAACTCAATTGCTTTTATTGTTAGAAAATATTTATTGTGAAAAGAAGTATTTTTTTAACAAGATATAAAGGAGAATAAGATTTTTTTTCCCCCTTTTCTTTTATTCCCCTGATCCTGCTGTGTGTGTGAGACCCATTCATATCAGGGATTTAAACCCTTTTAATTCCCTTGTTCCTACTCCTTTCTGAAAAGGGGCTTGTAGTGAATGTCCCAATGAAGGAGGCAATTCCAACAGGGCTAAATATCTGGGACAGAGCTCCCTATTAAGGCAGATTGTCCTGGTTTTGGTGCTAACCAGCCCTGTAGGTATGTGCCAGCGCTGCTCTGCACAGGGGAAGCACACATAAAACACTTTTCCTCACAGGCTGGGTAGAACTCCTGCTCTGATGAATTGTACGTCTGCAGCAGGAAGTTTTCCTGGCATAAGATGATTAGTGGTGTAATTTGTCTTGGGAGCATTGCTATGCTGATAACAAGGCTGGTTTATTTTTATAAAAAGCAGCAGTGGGAACACTTAAGAGAGTTTGGCTGGCTCTGTTAAACAGAAAGAAGATTATAGTGAGAAGTCAACCAGTCCCCCTCTAGTAAGATTTTATCTAGAGTGGAATACTTAATTTTTACATTTAAATTGCTGTTTAGTTTTGAGAGATCAGTTCCACATGAAAGACACAATTAATAATTACCAAAGCTATTGTCTGGACTGTCTTTGAGGCAAAAATCCTTGTGTTTGAGTTTATCTACTCACAGAAAACTCGCATTTTGAAATGTCTTTTGTGTCTATGCCATCTAGTGACTCTAATTCCTGTGTCCTTCTTGGTTTATAAATAATCTCTGGAAGAATAAGAGTAGTGCTCAGTGTGAATGAGGGTAAAGGAATCAAGCCCATCATCTATGAAAGAGAGCACAAATTCTAGATCACAGAATTTGAGCCCAGTCCTTTCCCTTTACTGACTCCAGTAGGGAGCAATGTCTCAGTCAGCCCAATCCTATGTCTTAATCATCACATTACAGAGATTTATTTGACTTATTGTGTCTTCAGTGGTGATCCCCTGTGTGCCATTGGTGCTTCTGGAAATGTAACTCTTTTTCTTTTGCACAAGAAAAAAAAATATCAAAGCCTCCTTATGCTGTTTTTCACACTGAATTGAGGGGAAAGTTTGTTTCCTTCTGAGTCCGTTGGGGAAATTTCATGAGAGGTCAAGTAACAACAATGTTTAGCCTTAGGTTTTCAGTCCTTTTAAACATGAAAGGAAGAAATCTGTGGGTGAGAAAGGGCAGCAGCCAAATTGGATGCTGGAGTAAGTTTGCTGTGAGTGTCCTCAGGGTCAGCACTGCCCAGAGCGCTGGACACACTCTTCTCTGTTGTGCTTCTTTTTGGACAGTGTTTTCTGATTTATGGACTAATGCTCACTTCTAGGACTAAGTCAGAACGGAATGTTGAAGTATTCTGGAGTGGGGATACATGAAATTCTACTTGCAGACTAAAAAGCAAAGTGCACTAACTTTGTTTTTTTTTTAAAAAAAAAACACCTAGAAAAATCTTTTTGGTCCCTTTTAAAAACAAAGTTGTCTGCTTAAAATTTCATTTGAAAGCTTTGCATTTTTGTAATTCCTGCCCATTTCTTGGCTGGGTTAAGAGCATGCAGACACACTTGGAATGCTGCATGGCTTTAGTGGAAGCAGGAATTTGAAGTTCTTGGAGCCGGTGTGTTTGTTGTTACCCAGTTGGGGAAGCTGGCAGGTGATGTTACACATTTTGGAGGAATTGTGGTTTTGCAGACAATGAAGGCAGTCGTTAGAGCGCACAATGTCGAGAGAGCACTGCTGAGAACATAATTATCATCGGGTTTCCGCTGCTTAACTGATAAGTAATACTAAAACCTCAAATAAATTATAGTTGTAGGGCCATAAAACAAACAGCCCTGAAGTCTGACATTTGCAAGATCAAAAAGGCCATGTGAGATCTTGCATCTTTTTTTATTTAAAGCAACACAGGAGCTGTAGGCACTGTACCACCCAGGCAAACAAACCTTACAAAGACACTCTAGTTTCAAAGTAACAGTTTGCAATACAAGCTCTGAAAAGACAGCAGAGATGAACATTTGCTTAAAATGTTGACCATTTGGAAATTGTTCATTTCTATAATAATATTATTGATTAATTTTTTTAAAGTGTGATCTATTTTTTTTTTTCTAAGTTATAATTACATCATCCAGAAGCCTTTCAATTATTCTGTGTGCTGGCTGGGATGCTTTTATTAGACATGGTATGTTTTAGTGTTTTCAAAATTATATTGCAGCAACATGGTTTTGGCTTAGAATGTTCCTTTTTTAGTATATTTATTCATATAAGGTTAATTACAATTTTTATCGTACAAGATTTTCTTTTTATTTTTGTACTTGGAAGCTGGAAGTGTCCTGAGAATTAAAAATAAGATTCTCACTGAAGAATTAGATACCCTCAGCACTTTTGTGTTACTTTGGTTATTGTAGAAAAGAGTAAAAGATGGGAAAATGGTGACAAGAGCTCTTGTGTGTCTTCACCCCAACCTTGAGGACTGCATGTTCTCTTGTGGTTGGCAGCTGGTATAAAAGGATTGCTTGAGAGCAGAGGGATGCCCACAATGCCTCCAGAAAATTTGAATTATGACAAGGATATCTGATTTTCTGAACGGTTACTGCTTTGGTGGGAAAAAGGAGTTTGTTTCTGCTGCCTTCTCTGTGATCAGAGTGGAACTGGCAAGCTTTGCTCTTTGAAATTTTCTGATTTTATTTGTAGCTGTTCTTGGTTTGCTTTGCAAATGTTTGCATTGTTGCCTGCTCTGAAAATGAAATTACAATGCTCTAATATTGACCAGTGATAAGTTTCATGGTGTTGGCCAGGAACCAGGACACTGCAGGAGGTAAGACAGTACCTGTGGGAGGAAGGCAGATGAAATACACATGGCTACAAAAGAAGAAAAGGCTATTAAAATATAATTTCTGAGACTTTGGTCATTTTAAGGGAGAGAGTTTGCAATTGCATCAAGGTGGAAGTGATAATTCTTGGCAGAAGCACCTCTTCTCTTAAGTTAGTCGAATATCCTGCTGTCTGCTTTCATTTGATGTTTACCTGGGGTGATTTTTGAAAGAGAGAAAATGTAAGATTAGGTACATAAAAATGCAAAGTAACTGCCTGAGACCTAGAGCCAGAAACCCACAAAAGTTTTCATAAACTGGCCAAATGGGTCCTCTTGAGATATTATGCCTAAGTATTCCCAAATTGTCATAAAACTACTTCAGAAACTGAACCTTTGAGTTGTTCTGTGGTGTAATGATGTTGGTTCAAAGGAAGATGGGTAATATTAAATATCTTGCTTTGATTCAGTGTTTCAACAGGTTTCACTATGATTATTTTCTAGATTTTACACATGCTGTATGTGTTACTAAGGCTTCTTTCCACCTATAATCCCAAGTTTACATGCACACAAACCTCATTTTTCAGTTGATTGGAGGCAGTGTGCCCCCAGCACATGTGCAAACATCTACTTGCCCCCTCAGCAGTGCCTCCATGGAGTGTGCAAACAGAATGAACACAGCAGGGAAATCTCTGATTCTGTAAGGAAGGGGTTAATTCATGGCAGGAATGCCTTTTTAATTTCAAGGAATAAATAAAGGAAACTGTTGGAGTCTTAACTGGACGAGTGTGTTGAGGAAGACTTGCAAACTCCTCCAGCAATTAATCCAGATCAGGAGAGGATTAATTTGAAGTTTGAATCATCCTCCATGTCTGGGGAGGGACCAGTGTAAAGTGCTCATGAATGGGGCAGAGAGCTGGTTTGTAAGGATGGGGATTAAGTTGTGGATATGAAATCTGATTTCTGAATTTGCAGGCTGGACTTTTGCATCTTAATCTTCTGTAGTAAATCAGTAGCCTGAGTGAATATGAAGTGAAAAATATCATAGATCATCTTAGGTTAGTGTAGAACATAAGAAATGTAGATCATTTGACTTTCAATATTTGTTGCCAGATCCAGAAGTTTGAGTTTTTCTACCTTTGGTAATCAAGATTTCTCAAGCAGACTAACAGCTGGAAGGATTTAAACTCTTCTGGCATTCTTTGACGAGTTCACTCTATTTTAGCTCAGAAAATAGGTTAATTTGTTTTGAAAGGAACCCTTGGGAGTTGGGGAAACAGAATATGTTGTTCACTGTAGAGTAGATATTAGAAGTTTACCTGCAGGTGTATTGCTAAAACTGTTGCAAATTTCTGAAGATTAAAATTTTTTCAGGAAATAAAACTGGAGTAAAATTATTAAAACCAAAATAGTTAATTGAGATAATAATGTGTATTATAATATTGACCACAGTAAATTACCTGCCATATGGGAGAGGTTTTGTTTTTTTTTTAATTTGACTAGTCTCAGCTACAAAAACTGTAGTGAGATTTTCACATTTGAGCAGGAAACCTCCTCCAGTCCTCCTGTTTTGGCTTTGCATTTTGATGGAAATAGTCTGTTCTCAATTTTTCCAGTGTTTCTAAGAGGCTCTTTGCCTTTTCTTCGATGATGTTTTTGTCCTACAACAATGAAGTGCCCTCTGCCATCTTCATCCATTTCACCATCTTCCTTCCTGCTCTCAGAAACCCAAAGTGAAGCTCATAAGCAGAGGGAACTGAATTCTCCAACGGCTTCCCCCTGCAGACCAAAAGCAGCTCAATCTTTGCCTTCCCACATGAAATTCAGGTGACCTGGATGTACCCTTTTGTTAAAATCTCACGAGCCTTGATGAAATTTTGCCTGCTTGTCTGTTAATGTTATTCATATAGAAATATGAAATTTTGCATTCTTGTCTGTAATGCCAAGAGCCTCTAATAACAACAGAAAACTGAGGAGAGGTTGTGGGGAGGAAACACCTGAGTTCATCTAGCACAAAAGGACAGAGGTGGCTCAGGAGAATCCTCACAGATGGAGCCACACAGCCAAGAGCTCATGCTGAACAAGATCCTGGGGGAAAAGGGAAATTGCTGGGGAGTACAAGCTTGTGTTGTTTTCCCTTGTTTCATTTTCCTTTCTGGTGTTTAATATTTTGCTGTGGGCAGCTTGGACCCACATTTTCTTGTTCAAACACCTCATACAGTATGATCTTTGGGGAAGTCAGTAGGATATTTCCTGCTGTTGCCTGGGTCTAGACTTCCCACTTGATCTATGCCGTAACATACTCCAGAATCCCCTAAGGCAAAGATCTTCTGAGCAGGATTCCCAGGTGTCCTGCTCAGCCTGGAGAGCAGGGAGGGGGATTTGCTTAGGAGGAGGCTGTAGGTCAGTGCATATTTGGGCTAGAAAAGCACTGTGCCTCCCCAGTCTGGGATAAAATTGAGGCCTTTCAGGAATAAAACTGCCTTGGAGTCTCACCCAGTCCAAAGAGCTGCTGGTGCAGACTGGAGTTTAAGGGCTGAGATTGCTGAGAATCATCAGGAATCTCTTGTGTGGGATGCCCTGCTGTAAGAGAATGAGTAAAACCTTCCTGCTTTTGGCAACATCCAAACTCACACAGTTGTTACTCTTCCTCATTTTAAATACTTTTTTTTTTTTAATCTGCAAGAAGAGATAAATAGAAGATTTTGTGCAACCATAGCATTTTTTAATGTCATCTCTGTGCTGAGTGATTTGTCTTTATTACCCACTGAAGCCTGAAAATTTACACTTATTTTTCATGTTATTTATTTTGGAAAATACACTAAATTGCCCTTCTCTCACTAGTTTAAATAAAAGAGAGCAATTTGGCATCTGTAACAATCAAGCTGACTGACTTAGGGTGGAATAGCAATTCCTTCAGCACAAGCCTAAACCAGGGGATTTCAGAAAAGTCAGCATCACCATGCACCGAGAGAAGCCACGCCAGTTCAGGAATGCAAATATTTTAAAATAAATATTGGCCTGTATTGTATGTTGGTCCCTGGCTTAATTTATCTGGCACATGCTCAACTCTGACACTAGCTGATGATAATAGTCAAAAATAAAAAATAAAAGAGGGAGAAAGTATAGAATGTCTACACCATTGCTTTTTATATTTCGTACCCATTCTGTGTCATGGAAGGAGATGCTGACAGATGGTATTTAGTCACCTGTTCTGTCTGCTGATTATATGCTTTGATCTAAAATTTATTTTGCTCCTCTTGGCAGCTGAACTGCTTCTTAATCCATTGATAAAACCTGCTTAATAAGCACTTGCAGAGACACTGACATCACTGGGAGCACACTGCGCTGGTGAAATCATGACGTGATGCCTGTAAACCCAAATGAAGCCTTGCATTCAAGGCTTCGAGCAAAATACTTTTTGGAGAAGCAAGGAACAAGCAGTTTTGTTCTTGCTTGGCATAGTTGAAGTCTGATGCTTTTTTTGTATTTTTTTCAGTAAGGAGAGGACAGTTCAAATAGCTGCTTTCCTGTGAAGAACTTGTACCTTGCCGTGCTTTTCTGCATACTTATATCAGAAATCTTGTTTCAGCTTCCGTAATTATGTGTGTAAATACAATTTTCTTGTCATGGAACAGTTTTGAGGAGAGAGCCATTACCTTGTCCTGAGGTGACTCTCAATGCCTAAGCATAGCTGACAGCTCACCATGAGAAATGTAGGGAGCTAAAATGAGATGTTCATCTAATTTGGGCTTTTTTGAGGGGTGGTTTGTTTGGTTTTACTGGGGTTTTCTGCAAAAGATAAAACTCTCTGGGTTTTTAGTGTGAGGATCCTGTCACTCATTAAATTAATGTAATCTTTATATACAAACCTTGGTGGGGGGGTTTATAAATTTCTGGTATCTTGAGGACTTTATTGCATTAGCATTTTAGCACAATCAGGTCTTTCCTCCTAAGCTGCTTGGCCATCTCTGGCCAGCTCTTGCTGTCCCCAAGCTGCCCTAAGAGGGTCACATGGTCCCTTGCCATCAGCTGCCTGGCAGGTCCCCTCATTCAATTACCAGGCCATATTTTGTCAGCATGGAAGCAGTGTCTTCTGCCAGCTTTGGGAGCTTTCCAGTCCTGGAGACCTGCAAGGCTGCAGTGTAGGAAAAGTGGCTTTTTTTTAGCATTCTCTTTGTCTGACAGCTTGCTTGATGTCCTGTGGAGGAGTCTAGGTAATTAATTTGATCTAGGTGGGTAAAAGTAAATGACACGACACCATAAGAGATTGTCTCCTCTTCAATGGTGCATCCTCTGACAAAATACTGAGGTTTCCACATGAAAGATGTTAGATTCCCCTACAGGGAAATTGTGTTTATTTTAGTGCAAGAAATATGAATCAAAGGAGATTAAAATTGTGGACAGAATTCTGGAGTATTTAATTCAGAGCCTGGCTATAATAGCACATGGAGTTGCTGCTCAGATTCTCAGAGTTCAGAATAGCTCTTCTGTCTTCTAAAGCTGAAGTGACAAGGAAGTTAGAATGTCTTTTTCTTTATTGACCCTGTGACTGTTCCCTTGAAAATAGGAACAAAGTATTTTTATAAATTTTGTCCTACATAATTATGTAAGGGAAGTCTTTATAAGCATCTTTGTTCCTATAATTTTTTATTTTGATTAAGTGAAATCTAATAAAATTCCTGCGCAGATATTAAAAACTAGTTCAAATTTTACAATTAAAAAAAAATTAAATGTACAAATTCTTCATTTTTTCTTTCTCGCTATATATATTTGTTTGTTTGTTTGTTTGGCAGAGGAAAGGCTGATTTAAGAATATAAGCTACAGGACTGCTGGTTAAACTGTAAATTACTGAAAAGCATGTTAAGGCATGACATTGTTGCACACCTAAGGATCATTCTTTTTTGGCTTGCTGCCTCTAGAGGCATACTCAAAAGTGGAGGGGGGGGTGAAGCAAGCAATTTAGAGCTTATACTAAATAAATACTGATAGGTTTGAAAAAGAAAAACAAACAAACAAAACCAAACACAAAAGCCAACAAACACAGCCCTCCAGAGACTCCCTAGCCCCTGGAAATCCAGGACAGGAATACTCCCAGAGCACAAGCTGCTGCTGCCCATCGCAGGGCTGTGCCTGTCAGGCTTGGGGACATGCGAGGTGCCAGCCACGCCATCTGTCACGTCTGTCACAGCCCTCTGGGCCATGGCACTGCCAGGAGTGCCTGCACAGCTCTGAGAGGGGACAGCAAGGGGAGCAGGAATGCTGGCAGGGAATAGTGCTCACACGAAACTTGCTTTTTCTGAGGGAAGGAAAAGGAATTTTCATGTATGTGTTAGGGGAGAAGGTAATGTGTTTTATCTCAGCTAGTTCTCAACTGAAGAAAGAGAGTTGACTTTGTGGGGTATTTCTTGCTTTCTTTGGGCTTCCATGTGAGATGATGTGATAAACAAGAGAAAAAAAAATCCCCACAATTCAAACATACACTTCATGTATTTTTAAAAATCAGCTGCAATAAATGTTCATCCTCATTACTGCAAATGTCTGTTACTATGAATATTTAAGAATCTGATCTTTAACTTCTGGATAAAAGATATATATAAGAAAGTGAATGAATTGGGGAAGCACTTGATAGTTTCAGTATTCTTCTTTCTCTCCTTGCTTTCATAGTATCCCATAAGTAATTCTATATTATCTAAAAATGTGTGTTTTTTCTTGATGATGTTCCCACACGTATGGAGTTTTGAATGTTTTAACTTTAACATTTTCTAAATAATAAGTTGTCATGATTGATGTTTTAGCATCTAAAAAAGATGGAAAAAATTGAGATCATGGTATAAACCAGGTTCTTAGCTAAATGTTGTTGTGAGCAACTTTACAATTTGACACTGAAGTTGTCATCTTGGATTGCACCACTGGCAGTCCTTGCAGATGACTGAGCCAATTCCCCTTCCCAGAGTGTCTTAAAAATAGAATATCTTGTCTACTACCATCTTCTGATTAGAAAGTATTGTTTTACAGCTGTAAAAAAAAAAAAAAAGAAAATGTTTGAAACTCAGATTGAAAACACATGTTCAACTGGAGAGAATGCAGGGATAAATTCAACAGCTGTGGATTTGCCATATATTTAGGGCTATGGCCATAAAAACAAAGAAAAAGTGGTATTTTTGGTTTGGGTTTTGTTGGTGGTGTTTGCTTTTGTCTTATTCCTTTTAGATAAGCAGATCTCAATAAAAACTTCTGAGGTTTTTTTCCTCTCCTTACAACATTGATGATGAATGTGACACAGTGACAGGCAAACTGTTTGCAGTGCACATGCTGAGGAGGGAGGCCTGAGCCACGAGTCAAGCATTCCACATCAGCCTGCAAGATTAAAATGTTTGTGGCTGAGCATTTTACACAGTTTTGATTGGAGTCTCTCCAGATATTTGCATGCAAAGAATTATTGCTCAATGACAAATTGCGTTGATACAATCTGGAGTGTCAGGAAATTTCCACTCCAGTACGGTCGTGTGCCAAGAATGATACCTCTTGGGAATGGTACAATAAATGATGTATTTTGGCCTTGAAAGATCACTGGACAGCAAAAGCAATTTTCTATAATTTGGAAGAACCACAGTTTCTGTATCTCTAATCTGAGGTGATTATAATTTTTTGCAAGTTTGTGCTAAGATTTTAATACAAAAAAATTGAAACCCTGAACCCTCTTGCAGGGTTTGTAGAATACCCCCACCCTTAGGAAGAATGGTCTGTGCAAATACCATTACTTGGGTTATCTGTGCTCCAAAGTGTGATTCTGCAAATGTGCTGCTAAATAGCCCCTTCTTCCTAGAAAGATCGGACACCACTGAGAAATTTTCTGGTAGCTAACAATTCCATTTAAAACCTGATCTTCTCCCCTTTATCCCGTATATATCCTATCTGAAACCAGCACAATTTCCTACTCTATAAATGCTATTGTGAAGTTTTTTAGTGGACACATCTTTCTCAGCCTCACTCATCTCCCATCTCCCTCACTCTGCTTCTCATCATGACAAAGCTCCTGAAACTTTGGAGTGACAATAACCTACTCTTAGAGTAAGTACAACATGTCTGGTAGCACAGAGAGGTTATTCCATGAAGTTTAGAACAAGCATGGAGAAGATGTAAGCTCAGGCTTACTGGCCTGAGCTTACTGGCCCTGGTGTGTATTTGACAGAAGTTATTTGAAGGAATGCAGATTTGACTGCTCAGGATTTTAGCACCAGCTACTGAAAATAAGTAATGCGAGATCAGTCAGGAACTTTTGGTCTGAAGTACTTAAGAACTCCTCAATGAGCCCGACTTTGAGCTAGTAATAAAAGGTTTCCTACAGTTTTCCTTTCTCCTCTTTCCTTTGCAGCAGCATCTGCATGGAGGAAATTAAGCCTGAAAGAGAGATGTGAAAATTGTGTTTGTTGTATGTAACAGTAGCATTTTTCTGTCTTTTTGAAAAAGGAAACATGTCCATTACATAAAATGCTAGTTTTTAAGCTGGCTGGCTACAAAAGAAGGAGTCTCGTGCTTTCCAAATCAAGTTTTGAGGCTGAAAATCTATTTTTCTTAACTGGGCAGGTGATATCTGGAATTTCAGTACTAACTACAGCAGGAATCTTTCAGATTATTTAATTCACTTGTACTCTTTGCAGAGGTTTTTTATTTGGCAGTAAGCCAGCTGTAGGAACAAGGATTACTTTGTGTGTTTTGTGATGAGATTACAGTTAGCATTTATGGCATTTCATGTTTCTGTTGGAATATCACTGACATCATGAAGCGAGCTGAAAAGGCTTAACTTTTAAAAAGACAGCTGAAGTCTTAACACCGAAATCTCTTTGATGATTAGATGAGATGCTTTCTGTTGAGAAAGGGCGATATGGGAAAGGAGAAAGGTGCTAGGGGGATTTAGGTCTCTGTCAACGTTTTAATTGCACAGCTCACGGGTTTTAGTCACTCTGCCTAATCTTGCTTTGTGCACAGCTTCTCTTTGCTTCCGTTACATCCTCGTGTAGCTGCTGCCTCCTGATCTCTGGCAAGTCTCACTAATGCAGGAAACAATGGTGTTAGTGCCACTTAAAAAAACCAGGTTTTGTTTTGCTCTTGGTTTGGTGTTTTGGGGTGAGTTTATTCTCTTTCAGGCACAGGGAAGGGAAAAGTTTATTCTCTTTTAGGCACAGGGGAGGGAAAAGTTTTCAAAGTAACTTCTTAGTAGCTGGCAGGCAGAGGATTATAAACGTTCTGTGGAGTCCTGTTTAAAGTCCCACTTTGTGGAATGTTGCTGTGTGATGAGTTTCACTTTGTGGGCCAATCTGAATGGTGATAGCTCTCATGGGGTGTATCCCACGGTCACATTTGTTGATTAAAATACTGACCTTGTGAGGGAAAGAAGAGTCTTTGTTTTCAAGGGTTAGTTTTATTTGTACAGAGACAGTGATAACATTTTAACCTGTTCAATACCTTCCTCAAAATGATTCCCCACACTACAGGTAGACTCTCTGCATGTCATGAAGCCTTTGGCTGTGGTAAGAATACAGAAATAGCTAATAAACCTGTCAGGCTCTTAGGACGCTGTTTTAAATTATAAATATAAGCATAAATGTGTACAATCCTGAGTCCCTCATCTTGAAATCCTGAAAGGCTGGAAATACCCACATTTAAGCTCAGTAAATCCATTGCTTGTGTAGGTGGAAATACAGTTTTAGTAGCTCTCCAACTCTTCAATGTAGTTTATTTATATACTGAACTCCACGAACAATTTAATCTATTCATAACCAGGATGTAAAGATGCTGCTGCAGAAATCTCTCTGAAAGTGATGGAAACTGCCTAAAATACAGAAGAAATTTAGAATAATGATAGTTTATGATGTTTAGTAGCTTAGAGTCAGTCAATCTCATCATTCTGATGAAGTGAGCACATACAACTTGTATTTTCATAGACTAGGCTGAGCGTTCTTGTAACACAATGCATTTTTCCACTCATGCTGTCCTTTGAACTGTGAATTTTTTTCTTAATTTGTATTGCATTTTTACCCTGTTATCTTAATTTTTCATGTCTTCTCCCAAAACCTTGCTGCCCCCTTATTTCTCCCCCAACTCTTGTCATTCCTCTGTGCCTACTGAGAAGATTTTGCTGTGTGCTGGCTCAGAGGTTCATGTGAAATGAATTCCTGACTTTTCCACTTCCTTTGAGGCAGCAGTCACTTCCCAACTGTGTATATAAAATAGCTGGGAGCTTTAGGAACAGAGGGAGGGAGCAGCAAAGCTCCATGAGCTTGTGGTTGAGGCCAGGGTGATGCAGCCAGTGTGTAGAAGGAGGGCTTTTGTGTCTTTCCATCAGGAGTTGGAGTGAGCAGCCTCGTGCCTTGCCCTCCAGAGCATGCAGGCAGTGAAAAAATCCAGCATCCAACCTCCTTGGTCTGTAGATGGCATCATAAAGTGCTGGGATATCCCCACGTGGTATTATTTCACAGACTTTGCTGCAGGATATTTCAATAAGAGGGATAATAACTGGTCTGGGCTAACTGTTTTAATATCTGGTTTTGTTATGGACTGAATGACCAGCTACAATTTTTCTGTAATTGCCTGTAGTTTTCCATGGACTTATGCAAGCTCTTTTCAATTAGCCCGCTTTCTGAAGACTTTTCAGGGGAAAAAAATCTCTTTATGTGCAAGGAGAACAAGAAGTCAGGTCTAAGAAAAACTGAGAAACAAAAATTCTCCAAACTCTTACAATAAACCAGCAATAACCCAACATTTTGTGTAATGCAAAACACTGCTGCTGGTGTTTTTGCTGAATATCATGGGAGGATGTGACAGGGATACATAAACCAAAGTTGCTTATTTTTCAATAGTAGATCTAATAGTATTTTTCTTGGAGATTGTACTCATCCTCCTCTTACAGATAATTTTTTTTAGGCAAATACCTTTGCTGCTTCAGCATACAATTTCTTTTTCAGTGGGCTCTCCTAACATGACCTAGCATTTCCTCCTGCAGAAGCTGGTAACGCTATCAAAACTTTCCTCACTTACTCACTCCTATGAAAAAGTGTTGCTCTGTTTTTTCTTCCCACTGTGGGGTTTGTCAGTGATTCATTTCTCTTTGGAAGTATTATTGGGCTTGATCTCATCCTTAATTTGCTCTGCATTTCTCATAAACTCACAGCCTGTTGGTTTCAGAAAGGTGCCAGTGTTCATTTTTCATTTGAGTTGGTTGCTGTTTACAAGCCAATTGCTGACAGATGTGGTTACGAGAGCCTCGCTGTTCTCTTTTTGCAAGGAATGTTGATTTTTTTCGATGGTGTTTATGGGTATATTGATACCAGGCCTGTTGGTGTGCATAGCAGAGCTGACACAAGGGATGCAGGACAACACCTCCGAGAGTTCCAAGACCTTTTGAGAAAGCTTCCAGCTCCTTGACGAAGGCCTTGACGAAATTGCTTACTAGTAAAACTTCCACAAGTGGAAACTTGTTGGGAAGAAAGCAGATCCAGGTGGCTATTGTGTAAATGTGGGGAGACCTTGTCTGAAAGGTTGTTAAATGGAGGGAAAATTAGAGGAAGGTAAGTAGATGTTTTAGCTTGTCCTCAGTTCCAGGCCGTTTGTACATAGAGAGAGTTGTCTGTGAGAAATTGGATATGGAGATAATTTTGCACTTGTGACTGAATAAATTTCATTAAAGCGATTTATTCCTCTTTCTCCCACAAACCTTTAGTATCTTTATGAGTCTGTTGGAGGGCCATTAGAGTAGAAGCATATGATTTATTCCCCCTTTCTCTTTTACTGGAATGAATAAAAATGCCAGATTTCAGATGTGCTCCAAAACACTGGGGACATGTGAGTGATCACTGATGGGGAAATAGGTTCCACTTGTAACTGTCTATTGGATAGAGCAGTTTTTAAATTCATTTTGATCAGAGATATTTGGAAGAAACTTTTCTTATTACTGCATTTTTTTTAGGATTAATTGGAGAGATCATGCTGTTTGTAGATTTCTTTCTTTTTTAAAGAGCTACTCAACTTCATCGCTCAGTGAGATTCTTTTCCACCTGGGTGGCTGTAGTTTCATTTTGTGCAAAATATGGGTTTTTACTTTGGCCTATTCGAGGAAGTGTTACCTCACACACAAACACCTACATCAGCTTTAAGGCAAAATATCACTTTACTTTCCAGGATCTTAGAGTCAGAAGATGATATTCTTCTAGCCCCAGTCACAAAGCTGTAAGGATTTCCGAATTTCCCTTTCATCTGTGTTGTTGACAATTATTTTCCTTCCTACAATATGGAGAATTTGGATATGAAGTCTTCATTCCTGGAAGAAATTTCAGTGAATTTTGTATTGTTTTGATTTTAAGGGAATAAAAATTGTTGTGTAAATGAAAAAAAGCACCAGAAATATATTTTTTATAATAGATTTCTGAATATATTCAAAAGTATTAACAAATTGACATCACTTTGGCTTCATACAATGAACTAATAGTGAGAGAATGTCTGAATGTTGACCTTGTTAATTTTTTAAGCATTTTGATAGCAGAGTTTAGTCCATGACATTTAGTAGCAAAGTAGCTTTTCCTTTTCTACATGTCTTTTTGAATTGTGGAGTAGACTTCCTGTGGTGTTACCTTCAGAGAGCTGTGGGCTGTAAATGCCTGGTTACCACCCTCTGGTTTGAGTTTATCAATGCAGCTTCACTTTTTGCTCCTGTTTACCTTGAAGGAGGGTGGGAAAAGGAGGAACAGCTCAAGGTGTGCTCAGTACCTCCTGAATTAAAAGGAGGAACAACTCCAAGTGTGCTCAGTACCTTCTGAATTAAAAGGAATCCCCCTTATCACTGATACGAGTCCAATTAAAGCACACAACTCTGCTCAGGTTCCCCCTGGTTTGGGGTGAGCTGTGCACTCTGTGGCTGCCTCTGTGCTGAGCAGCAGCTGTGGCATTCCCTGAGAGCCCCAGTTTCAGGTCATTAACTCTGCCTCTGTACAGCACACAGGAATTCCAGTGCATGCCATCTCAGCAGTCCTGGGTGAGCTGAAATCAATATGGGCTCTGGCACTTTTGAGCAATACATTGAATAAGGAACCATGCAAGGCAATCTCCTGGAGGGGGGATATGTTTGGTTATCACTCAAACTGTTTGTAACAAGAACCACAGGGAAAACCCCAGCTTTTCAAAGAACATATTCACTGCCCTTCTTGGTGGGTTTCAGCATTGACTTGAAGGCCAGGGTGAAATTTATCTAAAAAGTATGGGGGAAAGAGGGAGGCACACAGAAGCATGATTGTACCCAGTCATCTGAGACAAATGTCAACAGCTCCACGCTACATGAGTCAGGAATTTATGTCATGATTCCTACATTAGTGAAAAATAAGTGTTTTCTTTCAGGATGGTGTATACAAGGTATAGCAAGATTAAATCACTGGCTACAATTGCTAAAATGCAGCAAGACAAAGCACTGCTGCATTACCTTATTGTTCACATCCCACAGACAAAAGTACTTCTATCTCTTGATGCTAAAGGTTGGGCTCGCTGATCTTGGAGAAACCTAAACGTTTCTAAAGTTCTGTGTTAAAAGGGATCATGTAATTAGATTTATAGAAACAAAGTGAATTTAAATGCTGTTTATCAAATTTTTCCAAAACTCGTGTTTTGAGGAGGTACAGAGCCATTAATAGCAAGTAGAAATGAATGCTCTTTCATCTGGTAATCCCATTTGAGCCTTGTACTAGCAAACCTGGATACTCTCACTTGAGCAGAGATGCAGAATGCAGGTTTTTATGGCTCTGAAAGGGTGTTTTGCTATGATAGTAACTACTACAGCATCCAATTTTTATTTCTTTTTGAGAGGGTGATTTTGAATCCTTTTTGTTTGTTGTATTTCCGCCTGTACCCGTGCTCTGCCCTTCAGACAGTTATTCCCCAACGGACAAACACATGGCTTGCATATCTGATTTAACTGTGAATTTTTGGCAACAAAGCTGTTTTCTTGCATCAGGAGAACCAGTTGTATTCCAACAAGTTCTAGTCACACAAATGGCTTGGCCTTAGAGATAGGTGGTGTGGCTGTAAATTTACATTTCTGGCTAGCTGGGCACTTCCCACTGGACACAAGGTATGGAATTGTGGGACAACTCCTGGAAAAATGCTTTCCCAGAGTTGATGTATTGGATCAAATCTGAAATGGGCAAGAAATTTTCTTCCAGCCAGTGAAAAGTCATTTGATATTTCAAAACTTCTTCTGGGGATTTGGGGAATAAAAAAAATTTGTTTGCATGTACAGATATTCTTTTGTGAAATATCAGAAGGCGATATGGTACTGTTCTCATTGGAAGAGTCCTGTGATTTTTATTATGCTAAGACTTTGGCTTGTTTCCAAGAATGTTTTTCTATTTCTCATATATGGAAATATTTTAATCTGTTCTTTAATATATTTTTAAAGTTATTTTGGTTCACCATCATCTTTTTCCCTGGAGGTCACATATTTTAGCTCTTCTCAGAATATAAATTATATCTGTACATTCAGATCATGCTTTCTAGTGTTTGTCATTGCATGAGAAAATATGGGATCCATAAGTTGATAACTGAGAAAATTTACCACAGCTTTGATTTTGGAAAGTGGAGAATTGATTGCTTCATTTGTGAAACTTCTCAGTTTTGTGGTGTAAATGTTTTCCCTATGTTATTCATACTACTTTGAGAAGAAGCATCAATTAAGAACTTGAAAGATTGGGAGTTCAGTGATAGAAGCACCTTCCAACATCAGAAATAAACTGGTAATAAGGTAATCAATGTGACAACCAAATGCAATTAATTGCAAAAGAAATTATTCATAAAATATAACCTTAAGTCAAATAATTTCTATTCAGGTTCATGAATAGCTTATAAAAATACAGAAGGCCGTTGTGATATTTAGGTTATTTTGGTTGTGAAAGTGAGATGAGTGAGTTCTTAATGGGTTCTTTAGGAGAGAGGAATTTTTTAATGATAATGCAAATATCAATGGTTTGAAAGGAATCAAGAATATGTTGCTCACATCATACTCTTTCTCTGTGTATGTTTTTGGGGTTAGATTTTCTCACTATTTTCTCTGTTTAGTATTTCCAAATATTAAGTGGGTTTTTTTACAAATTGACTGCTGTAATGCAATCAGAAATATATATTCTATATTTGTGTTATTGTAATAATAGAAAATGGGAATAATATAAAGTAGCATATATGTGTTTTGCAAGTGCCTTGAAATGAAGTTCCCCCTTTCATCGTGCTCAGCAAACATCAGAATGGTTTTTCCCAGCAGTCTTAAACATGAAGCTATAAAATCATGAATTCTCATAGGCATTTGCTGTTAATAATCTTCAATACAGCTATAATTAAGGAAAATAAAACCTTTCCTATCAGGTTTGGCAGAATGGCAGAAAATAACCTAATGAGAACAAAATCAGCTGAAGCATTTTTAAACATAGGTTAATTAAAAAAAAAAAGACACTCTTTGGTCAGGTTGGAAAATTAAAGGCAATGTACGTGCAAGGTGCATCTTTGGGGGTTTGTTTGGCTTTTTTTCTCTCATTCATCACAGTCTCTGGATCTGAGCATTAGTTATGTTTATCCTTTAATCCTACTGTCTAGGTTTGCTTATGTAAGATTTATTATATAGCCAGGGTGGGTAGTTAAATGAAAAACCAAACCTGACCCTCAGTCAGTGCAAGAATACCTACAGATTACTTTGCTTTACATAGACAAGTTAAATTTATTCTCAATCCATTATGTAAGAGTTGGGCTCCACATTTCCTGAGCCACCAAGAGACTAAAATTTCTGCCAGTTGCATCTGTCTTTTTGTGCTTCATCCTCTGGAACAAGGAGAAAAAGAAGCTGGGTACATTCTTTACAAGTATTTCCTTGAGACAGAAACTCACTTAATGGCCATGTTTCATTGTGCAGTTAAGCAAACACTGTCATAATTGAATATGCTTGCTGCTGGCTGTGTACAAATCTTACCCAGCAGGAGGTTTTTTTGGTCCCTGGTAAATTTTATAGAAAATAATTGATAGATAGCAGTAACACAGGGCTTGGGTAAACAAATCTAAAAATCACCACATTGTGAGTGCTCCCACATTTTTTGGACACAAACTCACTTTAAATATGTATAAATATATTTAACCCCTAATATAATTTATTGTAAAGTACTGGTTGATGTTACAGCTTGTTCTGCTAGGGCACTGTAGTTGGAGGATGGCTTCCTGGTGCTTTCCATTGTTTTTTCCCTTTATTTGATGAATGTGCTGAAGCAGACTGGAAGTAACTAGATTCCCTAGCTGTCTGGACAGTGACTGAATTAATAGTTGTGGAAATTAATAGGTGTGGAAACCACAGATGTTTTCACTCCCTGCATGCTTTATTCTGTACTCCTAGGGCAAGTATAGAAAAACTGTAGTGGGCTTGTCCTGATGTGCTGCTGGGAACTGGAGATTAAATTCACCCTAGTTTAAAAGACCTACATGAGGTTTATTAATCTTTAAAATCCCACTTAAATCCTGTTTTAATGTCTTAAGTAGGATTTAAATGATGTCTAGTACAGGCCCTTTGTAAAAAGGGGAAAGAAGTGACCCTGCAGGTTACTAAAAACATAATATTTTGCGGTTTCATCAAGCCATATATGACAGGATTCCAGGGCCATTGATGGGCTGACCTTTTGTGAAATCCAGACTCCATATTTTATGAGGAAATATATAGTTTATGCCTCAACAAAAAGCCTAAAGGAATTCCAATGATTAAATGACCAATCTTAGGCTCTTAAACAATGCTTATTGCCAGCTTCAAATATTTGGCTACTCCCTGTGGCTCCATGCACATTTATTTAATTTTGAAATGGTTCAGCTTTGTTTAAAATAAAGTTTTGGGAGATTTCTTGTTCCTGGGAGTTTTTTATTGCTGCTTGTGAAACATCTCTGCAAGCAAAAGACAAAGTACATTGATTCCAGCATTTCTCCTGAAGTTTTATTTAAAGCTGTAAGAAGAAACTTGTGTGAAAAGCAAACTGGGGAATTCTCCTTTTCCCCAGCTCACATGCTTTCATTCCTCTATCATTGCATATTCTTATAGTTCATGGAAAATCTAGGTGGACATGCCAGTTTTTAGCTGTGGTACCTTTAACTGAGGTACAAAGAGGCAGAAAATTCTGGAGAAGGCTGCAAATCTGAGAGCAAATACGCAGCTCTGCAGCTGTTCTAGGCTGTGGGGTTGGCTGCACAGGAGAGATTTAACAAAAGCTTGTACTGAAACCCCATTTTCACTCACAACAGCAGTGCTGTGATGTTTTGTGGGGTGATGTGGGTGTGTGGTCCTGTGGTCAGAGCAGGAGAGTACAGGCACGGCAGGAGCTCTGACTCTGCTCCAGCTCTGCCATTAGCTCTGGGCAAACCACAAACCCTCTGCTGCTCATTGCATCAAATGCTGACTGCAGAAAGGTCCAGTGGCCTCACTGAGTGCACTTTTGGTATGCTTGAGATTCTCAGGAATGAGATGCTATGGAAATTTTCAAAATATACATAATTATATGTGTAATATAGGCTATAAAATTTTCTGATATCCCAGCACAGCTATGCAGTGAACCACACTGAATTTTACTTGCTGTATCAAGAGTAGGTAGTTTTGGCTTTCAGAATCTAGAGTGGTGTTTGATTTGCAGTTTTGAGAATTTAAACACTAAGTCTCCCATCTGTTCAGTGTATTGTTACTATTACAAAAAATATTTGGGTTAATACTAAGTATTTTTTGCCAGCTCGTGGTTCATTACAAAGTAGGTCTAATTAATTGCTGTCACACTCTTTAAGGTGTGGATGAGTGCAGGTTTAATTAATTTCCTCCCATAGGCAAAATATTTTTACCTAATTATGTGTAATTTTCTACTTTTTTTGCTCATCATCTTGTACTAACAGACAAATCAGGACATATGTTTGTCATGAGGAGCATGAACTGACAGAAAAACAACAAATCAGTGGGTGGGGAGGTGTGGAAAATGAGGTTTTTGTAGGCTTTTTAGGCAGATAGATTTGAATTCCAACTGAAACCATTCCTGAAGTAATGAATGAATCTTGAGGCATAATTTAAGGGAAGGGGGTTTTAACACAATGTAACAGGCCTGCTAGGAAAACTAGGGTTTTGAGGGGTCTCCAAAATAAAAATAAAGTATGGTGGGATTGTTTTCCTCCATGAATTATTCTGCTGAGATGGAAAAATATACATTTAATCAAATGGTCACTAAGGTGTTACTTTGGTCAAGGCATAAAATAAGAAGAAGACAAAGTCATTATATCTGCAGAGAGTGATTAAATTTATTTGTTACTAGCTAAATGCAAATATTTTGGGGGGGGGAATGTTGCTGATAGATATTATTAAAACAGGACAGTAAAATAGGTGCTCTCTGTTTGCTAGTTAGTTAGAAAAGTGTGTTGCTGATTGTCTTGCAAAATTGGGCTGTAAATCATTAAGGTTTCAGATTCCCAGGAAGCCCATGGTGTAAATACGGGCTGTCATTTGCAGTGTCTCTGTTTGTGCCCTGTGCAGCAATCGAAAGCAATTTGGATTTGGAAGGATTGCAGCTGCTTCCCTCCGTGACAACGGGAACCTGCAGCTGCAATTAGTGCTCAAGCCACCCTGGGAGGCTTGTTGGGAGTGCAGCACCAGGAGGAAGCACAGGATAAAGTGTCCTGCCTCTGCCTCGAGGAGCCTAAAACTGCAAATGGACTGACAGACCACGGGCAAGACAGCAAAGTGCTGCAGACAGGGGCTTGATACAAAATGCAGACGCATTTGCAAGAAAAAAAAAAAAAAAAAGTTGTTTTATTTTCTGTTTTGTTATAATTTCTCAAAGGCCGTCATTCTGTTGACGATCATGAGTTCCAGACCAGGATGAAAAGAGGAAAATGAGGATGGGGATGTCAGGAAACAGAGATTTTGGGAGGGGTAAGCATTTTGTGAGATCTGATGTCCTGACCTAGATGGCAGAGTCCTTTGTATTGCGTGGTTAGACCAATATCAGTTCCACAAAAGATCTGACAGCAGCATTAGGGTAAGAAGGAGATCTTTCATTATCCAGCAGATATTAATAATTTGAAATCCAAACTAGTAATTGGAAACCGGCTTGACCTTTTCTGGGAAGATGTAGGGGTGGCATGGATAGCAGAGCTCCCCTCAGTACCAGGGAAGGTTTTTTGTACCACCTTGCATCCTTATCAGGCACCACCTCATTTGTTACATGGGCTTGCTGAGGTGATTCTGAAATGCACATCCTGGTTGGCTGGCAAAGCATGTCCAAGAATTTGCTGTCAGTGATCCTTTGCCAAAGGAGAAAGTTGTTTAATGGCATTTCTGCAGGATTTCCCTTTTGGTTTTTGTACAATTCCATGATTTCCTTGATGATAGGGATGGTAACATAGAAAGGATGCTAATTAATTGACAGGTGACACCTTGCTACAAGCAATTGGAAAAACAGGAACAGCTTGGAAAACTATGTAGTAAGATAACACAGAAAAAGATAACAAAATTATTAAGAAATAGTGTCAGATTATGCCCTCAGGAACAACTAGATGGTTATTTTGGAGAAAAAAATGCATTAAAAATTGCTAGGGCTTCTGGTGGATTGTGATGCAAACAGTGTTTAACATATTTTTTGCAAAGATTACAAATAGGGATGTTTAAGTAGATGTTTTGTTTGTAGCAGATGTAATCTTTCTCTCCATTAAGTGCTCTTACAGTTTCATCTGAGCTACTGTTTCCTGATGTTAGCCTCAGGAGTAGCTGAGACAGGAGGAGGTTAAACATGGGGAAAGGTTTTTGTTAATGCTAGGAGTAGTGTGGTGCTGGAATGATTGCCAGCTTGTGGAGCTTCCACTGGAGATCCCCAGGACTTGTTAGATCTTTGCTAACAGGGTATGAGTTGACTGCACCAGAAAAGGCAGTGTGGGGGCAGCCCAGTTGAAAATTTAAACCTCCTTCACCCCTGTCTTCTGTGGTTCTAGATATCATTCATTCACAGGGATGAAAACCCTGCTGTAGAGTTATCTTTTTATCCACTCTGTGTGCTTAGCCCGTTGATTTGTGATTTTAACAGGATGTACAGTGGGAATCCTGCCTGCATTGCCAGAAGGCACTGATATTTTGACAATTCCATTCAGTAACATTGCCTGAGAACATTTTTGAGGAATGAAAGGCCTACACACCTTGGATTGCATACATATTTACTGACTCTGCATGGTGCAATCTGGGTGTATTTAGTTCGTGGCTCAGTTCATCGTGGTACACAAAGTTCTTCCATGGGTTCTGTGATGCCTAAGAACTTGCTAAGGGAATCCACCAACAATCACATTTTTTTTCTGGGTGTGATGTTTGTTAGGAGAAAGTTGGAAATAAAACAAAATTGGGTCTGAAGCTGGGATTTTCTTAACGTAGTGAAATATATTCCAGATAACTAAGATTTATTATATTCTGAGGAGGGTGTGATTCTGTATCTAATTCCTGTGGGAAGGGAAAGGAAATTTTCTTATATTTTTTGCTCAATCTCAAGTGTAAATTTTCAGGTATTTCAACAGAGCAGCTCTGAAGTTGTGTCAGGGGAGGTTTAGGTTATCAGGAAAAGGTTCTTCACCCAGAGTGTGGTTGGGCAGTGAAACAGGGTCCACAGGGCAGTGGTCACAGCAGCAAGCCTGACAGAGCTCAAGAGAGGTTTGGACAGTGTTGTCAGGCACATGGTGTGACTCTTGTGGTGTCCTGTGCAGGGCCAGGGGTTGGACTTTGATGATTCTTGGGGTTCCCTTCCAACTCAGGCTATTCTGTGACTGAAGGTCTCTTCCAGCACTGACGATTCTGTGAAATACCATGAAATAAATTGTAGCTTTAAAATGTCACTTCATGCCTCCTGGATAATCCCAGGAAAAATATGTCATTCAAAGAGCTAATTAAACAGTGAGGAACTTCTGAGATATTTTCACATTGTATCTCTAATATCAGCCAAGAAACTCAAGCAGAGATCCTTGTAAAGGAAGAGTACAAGGAAGGCCAAGATGTGAAAAACTGGCTGGATGGTGGCTGACCTGTCAGAGCTGTCTCTAGAGCTCTGTCTTGTGCCAGGGATGGGTAGCTGCTAAGAAACTGTGTTTAACAAGAAGCCAAAAACTGTTCCCTAGCTCTGTGTCAGGTTTTTAGGTGGAGTTGCAAGAACTAGTTTGTCATTGTGTCCCTACTGCATTCTTCCAACCTTCTCCATAATCCAGGCCATGAATTATAGATTATTTTATAGCCATTGTTTCAAAGAACTCCTTATCCCCTAATAATTACCTGCAGACATGCTGATACATATTGAGTTCTAAAAACAAAGAAAGAGAACAGCACATGAATATGACCTGAAGAAAGCAGACCTTTGGACTGCTTTCATTCAGGTTACATGAGGTAATACTTTGCTGCATTATGTCAATTGTTAGGAAGCTTAGGATGACACCATTTCCTAGGGTTTAAATGACTAATTAGAAGCCTGAGTTGAGATGTAAAATTAAATACTTGTACCAGTGCAATCAGCTTTACTTTTTGCGCACTGGAACTGTAATGAGCTGCTTTGTAAGGCCAGACATTTCCTCTAGCAAAAGTGGAAATTCAGCTGGTATGCAGCACTTTGGCAAGAGATTAAACAAAACCTAATTGCTTAAGTTATATTTGCAAAATAATTCTAAACCACAGGACTGTTTCCTTTTTCATTTTTTGCTACAAAATTTAAAGCTCTTTTGAGTGTGTTTTTTGTTCCTCTTATCCCTTTACTTTGATAATATCTGATACATACTTAAAATGTCAAATTTCATCATCTTTATCTCCATTGAGGTGGCCTTGATTTCCAGTATGGAAAGCCAAAGGAAACCAAAATAGGGAAAATTCATGAAGAAATTTCTTGTATTTTATTGAGGCTTATGTTTTCTCTGATTAATTTCTAACGGGAAAAACCTAATGGGAGATGATAGTCATGGGATTTGCATTTTGGTTTTTTTAAATTATTATTATTTTCTTTTACTAGAACAAAATAATATTTTATTATTATATTTCATTTTACATTATTATAATTTATTTAATTTTATTTAATTATATTTTTATTGTATTTTTATTTTTAATTATATTTTTATTTTGTCAGAAAAAAACTTCTAGATCAAGCAATGTACATTTCAAAGCAAGTATTATATTTATCCTTTTTTTAAAAAGGTTGGGGTTTTTTAATGTACACAATGTGATAGTGCTGGTCATGGGTTTTAGACGTGGCCTATCCAAGCAAAACTTTGGACAAGTTTTCCAGGACACAAACAGGGTTCATTTTCCCTCCTGTTATTTTAAGTGAAACACAACACTAGATGGGGGCAGACAGGTATTCTTGTCGTGCTGAGGAAGGCCTGCATGACCAAAATAAAATCCATGACCATTTAGACTCTTCCCAACATTCTCCCAGCAGTGAAGAAACCTAGCCAAAGGGTTTTTTACAATTACTAGGTTTTTTCAATGCTAAAATTTACCTTGAGATTCCAGGCAAGTCTCACTCAAATGCAATATTAAACCACACTAGAATGTCTGTTCCAGTTTAAATAACACCAGAAGGTAGCTCTGCAGAAATAGTGATTTTTTTGAACAAGTAGTAGTTAGTTTGGATGAATAGTTTTTACCAAACTGCCCCAGAGAAATTATCACTAGCATTTAAATATACTTCATGCTAGCAAATGCATTTTCAAATATCAAAACGTTACTTAACTATCAGTTATGCTTCATTTAGTGGTTCTTGATGCATTCATCAACTAAATTAAGCTTCATTAACTGATTGTTGCAGTATCATTCAGAAACGTTATAATTATTTCTCTTTTAAATACAGGGAAACCAAGGTAGACAATTCAGGTGGTTTGCTGATGGCCATGCTCAGAATTTACTCTAAAAACCAAATGGAAGGTTAGGTTCCCACGGCTTCTCCTGGTATTAAAACCACTAGCCCTGATTTGATACCTATTTAAAAAAAACCAAAAAACCACAAAAAACACAAAGGAAAACACCACCGCCAAGACACATCACAACAAACAGACAAAACCCAAACACTCCACAGAAAAACCCTCCAATCTTCAATCTTGCTTTACAAAATCATCAATTTCTGTACTGGCTACTCTAACAATATCTGAAAATTATTCCAATTAGATATATTTTAGAAAAGTCTTTGAAACCCAATAGAAATTAAACCAATGGACTTGGTTTTTAGACCTACTTTTATTTGTTCATGGTTTTCCCATTTGTTGACCCTATGTGTTAGGCATGTTTTGCATCTGTTTTTTAGGCTGGATATGTAAAACCTTTTCTGTCAGGAATATTTCTGTTAAGTAGGCAATTTAACATTTCCCAAGTCATCACAATAGTGAATCCAACTTATGTCCAGATTTTAAAAATCCCTGTGGCTGCATAAAAACACCCACCACAGAACTCACCTCCACTGTAGTGGAATGACCTGCAGAACTGGTATTATAAAAGAGCTGAGAAGCAGCATCCCAAATTTGATTTCCCCTACCACCCCTTTTAGATTTCCAGCTTGCTGTAAAAGACAACAGGACTGAACTTGTGCAGACAGGCTGATGTCTCTGAGTGGGGCAGAGAGGTGCGGGGGGGGAAAAGATGAATAGAATTTCTCTGGCTCTTGCGTAAGTGCACCAGACCCGCTGGCATGTGCTTCCCCCAGTCCCTGGACAAGCTGGGCCAGAGGAGCAGAGCTGGAATGCTCCCCCTGCCCAGCCAGCAGTGGCAGGATTGCCTTCTGTGTCTGACTCTCTTCCACACAAGGAAATCCACTCCTTGCTGAGGCCCTACTTAAAAGCAGAATTTAAACCACAAATCAAGGCTGATTCTGTCCTTATTTAGTGACTAATATTGCTGTTTTCTAGAGCAGGGGGAGGCAGCAGCCTTTCAAAGCTGAGTCATTTGACCCCAAACTCAAAAGTGTACAGTGATGCCTTAAATTTTAGCTTTCATGTTTTTCAGATTCTGTGCTGCCTGGGGGTGCAGTTCTGAGCCTCACATTAAGTGCTGCTGAGCTCTCTTCACAGAGTAGGGAGACAAAACAAATCCTTTTCCTGCTGGAGACCAAGGACAACTTTCAGGCCCAAAAGCACAAACAAGGGTGGCTGAAGGGAGGAACAAGAAGGATGGGACCTCACAACCTGAAGCTGTAATTGGACAATTAAACCCCAATATGCAAATGGACCAAAACTTATAGAAGTGTGAGACCTCGTGACCTCTCAGCCATTTTGTGACCATTCTTAGTCCACCTTGGGTGTAGCCCTGGTCAGGCCCTGTCCTGCCCAAGGTGAATCCTTTATCCTTTCAATAAATACCGTCTTCATTTTCTAGCTCTGCCCAGTCTCTCTTTCAGGTCAGCCTTCCCAAGGCATGCCTTGGAGGGCACCACCACTGCAAGTTGTTGGTGGTTTCATTGCTGCTGCTTAGGTGGATCATGTGAAGCTGCTGTGAATACAGAGAACCAGTACTCAGTACATGTAACAAATCATTATACATACAGTTAATATTTTATGACAGATATTGAATACTGCATAGAAAATAATAACCCTTTCTTCTCCTGACCAGTGCTGCCATTTGGATATTCCTCACGTTGCCTGAAGCTGTGCTTGCTCCAGTTATTTACATGTAAATAATTTTATGCTTTGTTTTTAGTGGAGTTCGAGTGGGGGGAGGGGACAGGCAAGGCAGACACGAAACTTGTTTTCTTCTAGGTGGGAAGGAATTTTACTGTTCTTGGAGCCTTGGGGTTTGATACTTTACAGTGTTGACATCTCCAGGTTTCGACACTGCCCATCTTATCTGGATGTTTTCCTTCAACACGATGAGGGCAAAATATCTGGAAAAGTCTATTACTTTGTAAAAAGCCATCTGCAAGAGGACTAAGTATTTAAAGGCTTTGTAGGTAGATTGATGAAACACAGCTGCTACGGTTCTAGTAGAGGTGTTTCTCACTCCATTATGTCTTTGTTAGTGCTTGTTTCCTATGAAGGGAAGGATCACTTAAGTACCACATAAATTACTAATATCCTTTTGTGTGGAGTTATTCCAGAGGTAGTGCTTATATATCAATATGATCCCCTTAAACCTTCTGAAAAGGCACTTAGCAGACCTCAGGTCCTCTGACTTGTATAGCTAAGCATGAAAAATGAGAATACCAAAGATCTGAAGTGTTTCCTCACACCTGACATCATGACTAGTGACATTCTAATTGTTACTAGTGACATTCTGATTATCCATCCAGCCAAGATGGGTGCAGCATTCTTAATTGAAAGGAGCTACATGTTTGCAGACACAAGTGGCAAGGTTTACATTTCCTTAAGTGTTCTGGAATAATGTTTTATGTCTTAGGAGTCATGATGTGCTCTTAGAAAGTCTGCAGACTTCAGCAACAGAGCTGTCTGGATCAAGGCAGGAATATTGAAATCCATAAGGGATGTCAGTGTTCTGGAAAAAAAGAAACAGCAAAGTGCACTTGTTCAGCCCTACTGCTGCTTTAGTTGTCTGATATTCTGAAGCAGCCTGAAAAATTGCAGGTTGCTAATTGTCTGTTTTTTTTGTTCACTGTGTTTCCACAGCGTCTGACATTTGATCTTCAAAGGCTGTTGGATGTCAGGTGCTCTGGTGTTTGGTGAAATCACACTGCTTTCATCTCCTGTTACTTCCACCATACACAGGGATCCCTCTTGCATGGTAATGGGGTTGAAATGCTTCAAACAGAAGCTGTGGAAGATGTTTCCTAAGCTTCAAGAAGAGGGTGCTTTGTCTCCAAGGAACAAAATAGTTTGCTGCCCTTTCCTTTTTACCAGAAACGTTAGAAAGTTAAAATGAAGTTTCCTTTGCATCCTTACCCTGGTCCAGTGACATACCCAATCAATGATCTTCAGCTAAATTGCTGTAAATAAATAAGCTGCTATAGGGCCGGGGACAAAACTTGGCAGAGGCCCTAGTTTCTTTCCATTCTCTTTCTATTTCAGAAGGAATTAAGCTGCTATAGGGCCGGGGACAAAACTTGGCAGAGGCCCTAGTTTCTTTCCATTCTCTTTCTATTTCAGAAGGAATTAAGCAGCTGGGGCTTTCCATCTGACTGAAACTGGGCTTTTACACATGCTTTTACTGTGCAGTTTTGACTTAATGAAAAAGGAATAAAGTGTTGTTGTCATGATTCTGGTTTCTGCTGTTAAAACCAGGTTTACAGTAACAAACCAAATCAAAACAGCTTTTCTTTTAAGTAGCTGCTTGAAAATCCAGATTATGAAGTAGTATGTGGTGTTAAGTGTCTCAGAAACACCTGAAGATATTGCAAGAGCTGATTGAGATGCCCTTAAATCTGACAAGTTGAATTTGCTCGGTTGAAGGCCTTGAAGAAGAGTTGTCAATCCTTTAAGTCTGACTGGATTGACTTGGAAGGCTGTGAAGATCACTCTTAAAAGGCAAATAAGTAAAAAGATATTGTGGTTGAACTCGGGATGAATTGCTTCAACTGATCTAGTTACAAATGCAGGTTCCTTCTATCTGCATAATTTTTGAAGATTGAAAGTCTCAGCAGTTGGAGCTTAAAAGCAAACCAAATATTTTTCTTCTGCATGGCTGAGGGCATTTCTTTTTAATTTCTTTTTATGTATTACAGCCAGGCTGTATTTCTTAACAATTCAAGAATAAGTTTGGGGGATGCCACTTGCAGGGAAACTGTAACTTACCCAGCCATCATTCCATGTTTATGGACAGGAATCCTTTAAATACCTTGATCTACAGAGCAGTTAGGATGAGGTAATAAATGATGTTTGCCCAAAGTTTACTTTTGCTTGAATGTTTATAGAAAGGAGTAAGCTGAAGGGGGATTATCAGGCACTCTATTGATCTTAAAGCCTGGAGTAGCAGGAGTGTGGCACGGAGAGCAGGAGGGCTTTGCAGCTGGCTCACAGTGGGGTGCTGCTCTGGGCCTCTATTTAAGCTCCTTAGGTGGCCACTCACATAATGTCACCAGCCTTCTGCCCGGTGGGTGCCTGGGCTTTGTCCCCTCCTTACTTGGCTTTCAGGGCAACAAAAGGCAAAGGAAGCTGGGGAAGCTCCTCGGTGCGTCCCTAATGGCTGGTGCAGCTTCCCCGCTTTCACCTTTGTGCCTGGGCTCTCTCAGGAAACCCTGGCTGGCCACCCTGGGAGGAGTCCCAGCAGCCAGAGTGTCACAGTGAGGGTGGCTGTGACAAACCTTTAGGTCCCCTGACTTCAGGGCAGAGGGGGGCAAGAAAATAATTAGGAGTGGGAACGTTCTTTTTCTAGTTGGAAAAAGAACATTTTAATAAAGGATAAAAGAAAACAGGGATGGTGCCCCAAAACCATGTACAGTAACCAGGAGAACTCTGTGGGGGTAACCAAGCAAAGGCCTGGGAATGAGGAAAACATGACAATATATGGGGTAGATCTGAGGGTAAGGGTCCAATCAGAAATTCCAAGTGGGAACAAAACCATATTTGTAAAACATAACAGACAACATAACAACATAACCTTATACAGAACAACATCATTAACATGCAAACTCCCATCAACCTTCGCTACTCGCCACAGCTAGGAAGGGGGTTTCTTATGGCCTTAGGTTTAGAATTGCTTCAGCTTGGCCAACTCTCACACCAGAGGATGGAGAGGTAAAACCAGGAATGTCAGTCTGGAAAAACTGATTGCTCTCCTGTCTGCTGGCAGGCGTGTGCACATGAGAGTGGTGCACCTGTTGTAAGCCAGGTTTTGGCACAGTTGAATCCCTTAAATTATTATTAACATTTGAGAATCAAAAATACTCCCAAAGAATAAGATAGAATCTTAAATAAAATGAATAATGAAAGTACTGCTATGAATCAAAATTATTTGGCATATTTGGGATGCAGTGTGTTTGTTTATTATTTGCCTCCTAGTGCTGGTAGTGTTTTTCGTAAGTTTTTAATGAAGACAGAAAAGTTTGGGTGTTTGTAAAATATCTCTCAAAAGCTGTAAAATATCTCAAAGTTCAAGGTGCCTTGTGTCCTTGGTCTGGGAGGTGGGAGCAGGAAAAAGAAAACACTTGTCTCATTGTCTTAACTGAATAGCGGACAAAAATAATGAATGAGCATGGGAAATGGAGGAGTTTTTTCAGCATTTTAATTTTAATAAATACATGCTATGGTATTAGAAAATATTATAATACAGCTAAGATTCTGGTTTGATTTTATTCACAGAATATTATGTTCAGAGTGAGAAGACTTGGAACAAAATTTTCATCTCCATGCTTGTTCTCTGTTTTGGAAAAGAAATTGCCATTAATTTTAGGGAAGAGTTACCAACTTCAGTTTGTTCTTTCTCACATGAAAACAAATGTAGTAATTGTTCTATGGAAAATACGTCTCTGGTCAGATGCTGTGTTTTCAGTTCAAGATTTTGGAGGCAGTCTTGCCTGCATAAGGACTGTAGAATTTTGATTGGTGTTTAAAGCATGGCTATATATATATAAAAATTGTCCTGCTTGCATGCAAAGCTTATGATTGATTTGTTGTCTTTGCTCCAAGTAGTTCGTCTGTTTAAATATCTTTCCAGAAATGGAGCTCTTTGATTTTTAATATATTATTCATTATATTTCTCCAAGAACAAATATTTCATTTACATAACTCATGCAAAAACATAGAAAATAGGTGGTGATTCTTCTGATCAAGTGTTGTGAGTTAATTCTAGTGAAGATAAAATCATAACAACATATTTCTGGAGTGTTTTAAATTAAGAGAGGAAAACCAGACCCTGGCCCTAATTTTAAAGATAAATAAACATGGACACTAATTATGGGGTGTCTATGAAAACTCCATCTCTTTATATCAATAAGTCCTCTCTGTCCACAGCAGTCCCATTCTCCAGCTAGTTAAATCAAGGTAAGTACTCAAATGCTTATGCTGTGAGTTTTATCTGATTAGAGACCTGATGTGTGACCTCTGAGACCACTTCAGATATTTTGAAAATTGTAGTAGAGAAAACACAGTATGACCAGAAAAACTTTGTAAATTATACAGTCTTCCTCTTTCAGTCAGACATTCTAAGAGATGAGTCAGTTCTCAAATAGTTCAGTTGTTCCTTTCAGTTTGGGCTATTACTGTAGTTTCAAGTCTGGTCTTTTTAGTAGTGTCCATATTGTTGAACTTGGATTGTTGTTTACTGCCTGAGTGCAAAATAGCATCAAGAGGCATCAGCAGACACTGGCACAGCAGCTATGGCAACCCAGCAAACAAATGTGCCTGCGTTCCTTGTTTCCTCTTTGGAGAAAGGTGCAGAGCTTGTTGGCTGGGTGGTGTTCACTGCATGAGGAGTGTCAGATCCAGGCTCTGTACATCCCAAAAACAATCTCCTCGAGTGGGTTGTTAGTTCATCACCACTGTGGCATTCATGTGCTGTTAGAGTGATAAAAGCTCAGCCCATCCCCACTCCCACGTGCTGCCTGCAGAGTGTTTTGGTTTGCAGATCCTTAGATATTGTGAGAAGAGGCATCTGTGGGAGGGCTCACCAAAGGAAACCCAGCTTGGGCATTTTCTGATTCTCAGCTGGGTCTCAGGCAGCTGCTGTCTCTGCAGGAGGCAAGAGGGGTCTGTCCCTTCTGGGGCAGCTGTGGCCAGGGCAGCCTGAGGTACTGGGCAAAGAGTGACCCTGGGCACCTCTCTCTGCCACTCTTCCATTAACAAAAAGGAGAAGAAGGATCTGACACTGGCAGAATCTGCTGGAGTGTGCTGAGGAGAGCTGAGAACAGTTGATGCTGTTTGTAGTGCAGTTCTCTCCCCACAAGCAAGCACAGGCAATGGTGGTGGGATTGGCTTCACAGGTTAGCAATGTTGGGCAGTGTCAGAAACACTAGAAAAAAATACACATCTGGGTTTCTTCACATTATAAAATTCTGCTCCTAAGCTCATTCTCCTAGCTCTTCCTCAGTGACAGGGCTGCAGGCTCTTGCCTACTGCAGAACCATAGCTAGGACATTGCACAGTTGCTGTTTGCAGTGTTACTGAGAGAACCCTCTCAAATGTGAAAGACTGAAAAGAGCTGCATGAAATGTTATCAGTTTATCGTCATTCTGTCATTCAAAATGATTGGGTTTGACACTGGTCTCTTCCACAGACCACACTAAGAAAGATGAATCCTGTAAGACCTGTTTCTTTGTCTTAGTATTAGTTCACAATTTTTGCCTGATTTTGGAGTATTTGTGGCAGAGATTTTCTTTCCTATTCTTCCAATCCCTGCTGCTGAGTGATGAAGGCTACTGACAGTAATCTTTTGTTACAATGGGCAGAATTTCTAAACCAGTTCACTGCTGATCTGCATGTAAAGATGTGCCGCAATTTCTCTTCAGCACTTGGTTGCCTAAATTACACAATGTGAAACTCACAGAGTCAAAGAAAATGTACTATTCTACTAAAGAAGTGTTGACTGGAGTCTGAAGTATGTTTTTAGACTGATCTTTGCTTGACTGCTTTCACTGTGACAATGCAGTGGCCTTCCTGAGGTAGCCAACAAGTACTTCATACTGCTGTTTATTAAATGCTCACTGCTCCACAACAAACATGACATTCATTCTCTTTGGTTAGCTCTGGTTCTCCTGACAGTGGAAGCCTTTCACTTCTCTCTGAGTGGCCACCCCTTCTCTGCAGCTGCTAAAAAATGGGGCACCAACTGCAGGAAATTATCTATAGACTCAATCACCACCACAACAAGTCCACCAATTTTAGCAAATATTACAGTTAAAATGCCATTCAATGTGCTAATGAACTCTTAACCTGCTAGTGAAGTTGCTGCAGACAGCATTCTTATCTTGAGCCTCTCTTACATGCATTAAAGAGGGTTCTTTAGTGTGTAAAAATGATGTATAAATTATACAGTCAATATTGTGTCTATAATTCAAAATTTCCTGTTTCATGCTGAGCTTTTGTTGCATCTTTGTATTCATGTGTGCCATTTAATGCTTTATTGAGCAATATTAAAATGCCAGAACCATCCAACAATACAAATCATTCAGCAGAGGCAGCCAGAGCCTGTTCACGTTTCACTGAAACCAAACATTTCCCAGCTTGTTTGTTACCAGTTGTTTGTGGTGCTTTTAACTTCTGTACTGCACCTATTGCTATTTGTATTTGAGTGATATACGAGAGAAAACCCAATTTAGAAAATGTGGATGAAAAGTTTCAGACAAAAGTAGAAAAGACTGTTTGCATTCTCTCATTTTCTGTTCTTGAGGTGTTTACATGTTTCTTGGTGTTCTTGCTTATTGGCCTTTTCCGTGTTCCTCCAGATTCACAGGCTGTGTTCCACACAGAATCAATAATGTTAAAATATCAAAATCAGCCACTATTTCTAGTTTTGTCACTATTTCTCAGAAGCTGGTCAATACACAAATGAAACCTGACCAATCTTTACAGTTGTTGAAACCCAAAGAATACTTAAGGAAAACATTAATTCTTTTAGGGTTTAAGCAAAATGCTTGGGACCAGTCAGTGGAAACATCTCACAACAACTGAAAGGAGTGAATTGGTTTCCTACTTCATTTCACACAGCCATGAGCCTCATAACATCCCTGACTGTGACATCTCCATCGCTGTTTCCATTTAACCCCAGCCAAGGCTTTGTCACAATGGAACAGCTGGAGCAGACTTCCTCTACGTGATTCTTGCCACCATCAAGGCCACCAGTGCCACGTTCCTTTCCTTGATGCAAAGTGCATCCTTTGTAATAATAAGGGCAGCAGAAGAACAATGTACATACTGTGGCCTGACAAAGACCTCCTTCATCAGACTGTAATACTGTGCATTTCACTATGCTGAAAGGGTTAAAAGTAGCTGTTCTCTGCTGTAAAAACAAATCAGAAATTTCTTGCTCAGAAATGATTAGAAATTTCTTTTAAGAAATCCCTCCAAAAAAAAACCCTAACACTTTGCCAAGCTGGGGTTCTTTTTGGGTTTTGTATTTCAAATGGAATATTTTTGTCAGAATTGGCAAAATTAGCAGAATTAATGTTTCAGAACTTGCAGTTGTGTTCTGCATTATAACAGGACTTTTATTTCTTTTGCACATTACTTGGCATTCTCATTTATTCACCCCTTTTGTTTTTTTCATTGCAGTTATAGCCATTTCTCACCTGTTTATTTCCAGAATCTGCAGAAATTCTGGGTCCAAATGTTATCAATCACTTTTTTTCCTAACATCAGTGTACGATAAGTTATTCCAATATACCCATTTTTTCTTACACTCAAGGTGAAAAGGAGATTTTTGCTGTCTGCTGGATGCTGCAGCATCAAAGTTCTGAGCAGAACTGAATCAATTCATCTTGGGACGTTGTAGGAGCCTTGGCCTGAAATCTGGGCTTGCTCTTGGAGAATTTTTTCCTGGATTTCCTGGATTTCCTGGACTCTGACCAGCATTTCCTTTTTCCTTTTTTGGGGGGTGTGACAAATGGCACACCTGAAGAGTGGCACTTTTTTTTTTTTTTCTGAGACTGTACCATGCATCTGATATTTTTCCTTCAATTTTGAAACTCCTTTACTACAGAGTACTTCAATTGAGTGAACATTGATTTCGCATACCTGCTAGTGCTGCAGATGAAAACACTCAGAAGAAAAATGGGAGGTTTTGTTGGTTTTTTGTTTTTTTTTTTTAAAGGCTTGGAAATAATTTTCTGGGAAGATACCCAGTTCCAGGGTGGGAAGGGGTTTATTTAATGCAAAGAAGTAATTTCTGTTGTTGTATTTTTTAATAGCCATACAAAGAGTGAGTAATGAAGGAAAACCTATGGATCCAGTAAGGAATCTGGGACACTGGCTGCTGCTCTTAAATTATCTCAGCAGCCACTCATCTCTGTTCTTCATTCTGTTTTTTGTTTTTCCATTTGACAATGCCTTGCTCATTCAAGGAACTCTATTATGATTTCATTTCTTCTACTTCTGGTATCCACTGCTTCTCTTTAACAGGTTTGTCTTGTCGGTGCAAGCATCTTGGATAGATGAAAAATGTGGCTGTAGGCAGGAGATACTGTTTGAAATGACCTGATACAAATGGATTTAAAATACTGCACATCAGTCTATTTGTGTCAGTGACTTCAGAAGCATGGCAAAAAACCATTTTTGTGACAATTAAATTCAAATAAATGCATCCTCCAGGTTCAGAAAAGAGTTTTTGTGTAGAAGGCTTCAGTTTTGCCTAGGACTGATTTGAAAGATTTGTTCTATGTTTTGGAAACCCTCACAAAGAATTCGTTCTGATCTGGAAAAGTAGGTGCAGGAAATCTGTGTGTGTAATATCTAAAATGCTTTGTAATTAGTACTCAATGATATAATCAATCAAAGCAGTCTGAAAGCAAAATAAAATCAGGCACACTATGGTAAAACATTGATCTCTGAATGAGAGTTATTTCAAGCTCTCAGTTTCGTAAGGTTTTAAACTGGAGATGGGGGAGGGAATAAATTGTCAATGCTTCAGATCTCTTCTAGAAGTAATTCTTTCAAGCAGGTCTGTACTACTCAGTTTGTGAATTCTAACTGCTGGAAGCTGATCTTCATTACACCGCTGCTTTATTAGACAGATTGTTCCAGGATCTGAATGTCAGCTCAGTGTCTTGGGCAGGACATTTCTGCCTCTGTACCTGCCTCATTGTAGTAGTTGAAAGGATGGTTGTCTGTTTAAAATCCTTTCCCTTGCTCCCCTATTCAGAATCATCTTGTCCTTCTGCCATGTCAGATGGTAAGATTTCAGCTCCTGGCCATTACCAAATGAAAGGTATTCAGACAAGTTGTGGACAGTTACCAAGCAGAGGAACAATGAAATATCTGTTCTCTGGGTGGGAGCAAAGGGATTCATCCTCTTTCCTTTGTCAACTGGAGAAACACACTAAGCTCTTGCAATTCAAATTTTGTGCTTTCTCCTTTGTCACTAATCTTTTAAGTATAGCAAGAAAGAAGCTTGCTAGAGAGTTCATCTACATGACTGTGTCATTCGGACTGAGTAATAAATCTTTTGAGCCTGTTAATATATTTGTTTATGGGCATTAATAAAAGAGTGCTACAAAGGAATAAAACCCCCCTTTTGATTTCCAGTATACAAATCCTTGACAGGAAAAGCAGTGAACCTACTGAGAGAAATTGTTCTATTGACATTGAGACACATCTTATTCAAAATGTCTTTTTTTTTTTTTTTTTTGGTAGCTTCTTATATTCGTGTGGGCCTGAACCTGTACTCAGTAACAACAATTTTGCTATTGACTTCTGTGGGAACAGATTAGTACCAATAACTATTAGAGCAGATAAGTAGATTTGGTGGTGTTACTAAACTAGAAGAAGTTCATGGGTGAAATATATTCCTAAAGTTTTCAAAAGATTAAAAAATAGAAAGTAATATCTCATAATACCTATATTTTATTATAGCTGCTAAGCAGATCTAAAGGATAAGCACTGAGAGTCCATTAGAGGTACTTAACCCTTAACCAACTTTTTCAAAACAAATTGGAGAAAAGAGATACAAAATATCCAAAGGAAAGCTCTTCTGTTTTAACCAGAACACCTCCTTGTCCTAAACATTTTGTGGGCTTCTTCATTGCAGTAATATCATTTTAATAGAATGTGGCTAATGTAAATGGAACTTATACTAATTAGCTGTCTAAATTTTGCATTCAGCAAAGCGTGTTGGCACAGAGAATAATCAGCCTGTGCAATTCGATGCCCTCAGAGGTGCTCCCAGCAACCTCCTGGTAACCTGAGAGCTGCTTTTCTTTTCCCCCCATAAGACTTCATGCAATTAACTCTGTGGGCTCAGATCTCCCCAAGGATGGCAGCTCCAAGGTTCCCTCCAGCATATGGGCAGATCTCTCCTGGCACCTCTGCTCAGAGCCAGAGTGGTTTGGAGGTGCCATGTGAGGCCCCTGGTGTCTCTCAATCCATCAGCCCTAGGAATATTGCCTGGCTTCATGCTCTGACAGCCTTTAAGATATTTTATCTTTAGAAAACCTTGTTTGTTGAGCGAAGGGCCATTTCCTTTTGTTGGAAGGGTCCTGAGGCACACAGAAAGGTGCGATGCAGAACTGGGGGATCTGCAGCAGAGCGTGTGAGGGCACCTGGAGCTGGGGGAAGAGCCCACCCCAGGGATCAGGCCCTGTGCACAGCTCTTAGGAAGAGCCACCAGGAAGGCCTGTGTAAGGGGTGTGTGTAAAACCACACCTCAGGGCGTGTGAGTGGGAGAGCAGGAGCAGTCCCAGCTTTGAAGTCTCATCCAGAAAGCAGGTTACCCAGGTTTAGGGCCCTCCTTTGCCTGAGGGGATCCAAACCCACTGCTCCCACCTCCTTCTGGAGCTCCTTAATCTCTGTGCTCCTGGGTGGCAGTCCCCTCCACCCTTCCTCTGAAGCTGTGCCCACATGAGGTCCTCCAGGAGGAATCCTGACCTTTTCCTTCTGCCAGGCCTTCAGAAAAGACCAGAAGCTGCCCTGTGCTTCTGTTCCTTTTGGCAGGCTGACCCTATCCCAGTGTCCTGGAGGAGGTGGTTGGAGCTGGCCTGACCAAAGCAGAATGCCAGCCTGGAGGAGTTGTAGCATGGCAGCTGGGCATGGACAAATTAGAAAAAAAACCCCCATTTAGTTGCAGCACAGAGGGGTCCTTCGAGTATCTTTTCTTTTTCCAGTGAAAAAGATGTGGAACAAACAGAACTGCTCCTCTTCCCAAGGTCTCAGAAGAACGAGCATCTATGCAAGAAAAGTCTTTTGACTTTTTGGCATGTTTTATACACAGAGAGATGTGGCTTTGAGTGCCTTGTGGTTCAGGTGGAACCCTACAATCTCAGGTTATTAGTGCCAGTATGGGAAAGGAAATGCATCCAGCACTTGGTTCTGAGCACAGAGTTAATGTAGATCTGAATACTTTGGATGGGGCACTGGGTGAAAAATTATGCCAGTAATGTTGGTTAAACCATGGCATTTAACTTATAGTACAGCTGTTCTGGCAGATATTGTACACATATTAGTTCATGTGAAGACTGCTATACAAACAGTAATTTATTTGAATTTTCCTATGGCCTGAGAAATTTCAAACTGCATCTTTTTAAGAAATAAAAACAGTAAGGTACGTATTTCTCTAGCAAGTAGTTCAAACATACAACCTTAATGTCTCCATAGCAAAGTTCTATTTTTCCTCATATTGAAAAGAAGTACACAGTTAGGGAAAGGGATTTTTTCCCTTCACAAGCATCCTCTTAAAATCAGAAGTTAGCAGTTAAATGTGGAACATTCTGTCTGATTTCTATTGGCAAGAGCCACTTTTTTTTTTTTTTTTTTTTTTTTTTTTTTTTGTTGTTGTTGTTGTTGTATCTAATTCACTTCTGGGCCAATGAACGGGTATCCAGCCTTTCCCCAGGTGGGATCTCAGAGTAACACAATAAATTGCTTAATAAAAGAAGTTGTTGTTCCTTCTTGAGCTTTTCTTGCTGTTACTTCTCTCAAGTCCTAGAAACTCCTGTATAATCCTCAGGGATGTTTTGCATAGTCCTGTAAGCACAGCCTGTTTGCATGGCTAGAGCTCATCTGTGCATGGCAGGGATGCAAATGTTCAAAATGAGAATGTGTTTTGATCGTAAGATCAAAGTGTGTCTGGTGTAGAGCAACTAAAGGAGCTGGTATGCAAACTCACTGTCACAGAGATCTCGCCCAATGGCCAAGGACTGATTCCCTGCCTGTGTCAGGGAGGGGAAAGGCAGGGCTTGTTTTTATAGCAAGCTGTAGGGAGAGGCTGCTTCTTCCTTTTTTTCCTTGGAGTTGAGTTTATTGATGGTCTCTAGTGTAAAAAAAAAAAAAAAAAAAAAAAAAAGGCAAACATTTCTATAAAAATACATTCTCCTAGACTACTCTGAAAAGCCAACACAACTGGCTTGCATGCCCACCTCTTTTCAACTCTCTGCTTTTCATGGCTTGCAAAATAGCACACCCCAAAATTACCAATCCAAGCTATGTCCGGGAAGGAGGGAAGGAGGGAGGGAAGGAGGGAGGGAGGGAGGGAAGGAGGGAAGGAAGG
>VZUI01066315.1:0-50338 GCA_013401135.1 Cettia cetti | reverse complement strand
CCCCCAGCCCGCCTGCGCGGGGCGGCCGCACGCGCCCCGCCGTCAGGGACCCGCGGGGGCAGGGACGGCTTGGCCCGGTCGGCGGCTGCGAGCCCCGTCCGGGCCGGCCTGGAACACTGCCGGGGCTGTGTATGCCGCCCTCACGGGGGAAAAACTCATGTGTGAAAATGGAGTAAATGAATCGTGTGTGTGTCATAATCCCTGTACTGATCAGACCCCGTGTGTCAGCTTCAGTTTGTAGAGAGGAGTCTCGTTGCTTCGTTACCTGAAAAAATAGAGCGTAGAGAATCATAGAATGATTTGGGTTGAAGGGACCCCAAACATAGTCCAAGGACTACTGCTACACCAGGTTGTTCCAAGCCCCATCCAGCCTGGCTTTGGGCACTTCAGGCGTTTCTGGATATCCAAGTAAAGGGACATACAAGTGCACACAAAAACCCGAATAGAGCCTGAATGCTTTGGAACTTTATTCGTTTAGACACAGTCTGAAAAAATACTATGCATTCCCAATTGTCAATTTATATTAAACAAGCATATACATTTGGTTATAATATTATTGATTTAAAATTAAAAAAAGGAACCATTACAGAAAGACTGCTGCATCTTCAGCGAACTTTGCAACAATTCGTTTTCATAGGAGATTGCTAAAATCAATCTCACATCCCAGTATGTTTTTGGTCGTTATTTTATTTTACATAATTTCTTATTTTTACAATACGTTTAGTTTAGGCACACATTCCGAATGACTTCATACCAATGGTGAGGACAAAGTGCTGGAGGAACAACAGATTTTATAAAAGAGCTTTTATTCTGTGTCAGTCCACGAGAAAATCTTACGAGTTTTGAGAAAGGTGAGAATTTAGTTCTTTACAAAAGTTTCCATAGATGACTCTTTGATATACATGCTAATATACCAAAACTGAAAATTTTTTAATAAGTTAGGAATTTTTTTACACAAATGTATATGTTAAATTTTACCCCCCCCATCACTTTCTGTTGAAAATACAATAGGCGACACTTACCAAAATGCCTCATTTGTTGGCTGCTTTTACTCTGCTAAAATACGTAACAAAAAGCTAAAATGAAGGGCTTAAAGGGACTCCAGATGCCTCAGAAAATATTTTTCTTTGGAGAATTCAAGGGATCTATAACTTTTTCATTTTTGGGCTACAGGCATCCAGATTTCTTCTCTGAAAAGTTTCACTGTTTCACAGGCGCAAAGGTGGTATAGAAAGCACCAAATGTGCAAAATACTAAAGAACATCAATTCCAAAAGGAAACAATGATTTAATTCTGATTTCTCTTCCCCCCAGAGAAAACCAAAGTGAACTAAAGATACAAAAAGTATGTCAATAGAATTGCTTCTAAATAAAATGTTTTTTCAATTTTTTTCTAAGGCATCAAGAGGTCTTTAAGTAACCTATTACCATGCAAAAATAGTATATTCTTTCCCATTTTACATTCATCTTGTAGCATTTATTTACATATAGATCAGCAGTTTGTGCTTTTAACACATGTAAAACTAAAAAAAAAAATTAAAAAAATCTAAGTTAATTTTTTTCATTCCAGAGGTTAAGGTCAGATTATTTTGTTACACATGAGAATTTTATATTCATGGCAAAAATGAGACTGGACTTTACTGTTGCTGATAGATACTAACAGTGAGGGCGGATTGCAAAATGGTACTTTATCAATAAAAACTCACCGTCCTATCTCACCTGATGTGCATCAAGCATTTTAACCTCCAAATGTGCCTTTCAGGACAGAATTATTCCATGTATTTTCTGCCCAAATGGAGTTAAAGACTCTGGTCTGGTTTCTGCTCACACTTTGTGCATTTTGGCAGAACAGATTTTTCTCTGTGCAATATATCAAGCAAAGAACATACAAAATATATAACTAAGCAAGAGTCTCTTCCTGAAAAATGTATTTTATTGTGGTTTTTTATTTATAAGAGAGTCTTCCAGTGATTCGACAGGCATAGCACCAGGCCCAGGAAGAACCTCCCATGTTTAACGTGTACAAGAATGCAGTACTGCAACTGTAAAACTGACTGCAAAAAGAGTTGCCACTCTTTAAGATGAATAATAGAAACTAATTTTGTAATTAGTTATCTTAAGGTAAAAAAAAAAACCAAACCAAACCAAAAAGCATCTGGTTATTGGACAGCCCTGGGGATTTTTCCTTGGTGGTCACAAGAAGTGTTTCTGTTTAAGAGAGCTCAATACAAAAAAAAAAAAATCCTGGAATTTGAAAAGAAGCAGGATTGAGCCTAGCTTATGCCTTATGCATGTCTCTTTTTCAAGTGTTAACCTCTTACAACATCGTTATGATTATGGCAAGAGAGTGACCTGCAGAGGAAAATCTGATTATACAAGTATAAAAGAGAGCTTTTAGTTTATTTATGTATTTTTTCACAACTTCTGAAAGCATTCACATTTTTGATGGGACAAAAACCAACTCAGATTTTGCATCAGCCTAGTGTGGCCAAGTCTGCATTTTTTTCTTTCTTATTCTTTTGGTATTCATGTATTTGGATCTAGTGCATCTGGCACTTTGCATCAAATACCAAAAGAAGAATATAGATACATTATTCAGCATCATATATGTAAAATTAACAGCCATCTAAGCTGTAAATACACTCATATTGGGATCTTCTATACTTATACAGAGTTCAGTTGTCTCAAAAAGCCTGAAATCATCTTATGAGAAAAGTAAATTAAATTTCAATGGCAAAAAAAATCAGTGAAAAATAGCTTTTCTCTACTTACTGAGATGACATGGGTTTGGTTCTTTATTGTAAAACTGTTGCCTTAAAACAGTCAGGAATTGTACTGAATTTAATTCTCCATTGCTTTGAAGGTTGAGTATGTAACGACTGTCTTTTGGCTGATACAAAAAGGATATGAACTGAACTCCACTGAGATAAAAATCCTTTATGACTTGACCTAAAGAGCCAGATTTTATGCAATAATCCCTATCATCCATTGACGTGGAGCACCCAAATTCCCCAGGGACGCTATGCTGCATACATTGGTGAAAAATGATGACCCCATCAGATCTCAGATATTTCTTTACTTGGTTTGGACTGCTATGAGCCATTGCACTGAAATCAAATGAGGAATCAGGTGCATAAAGGGATTCAGGTGCGTAAAGGGATAAAACACACCTTGATAAATCAAATTGCCACATTGTTTGGGTCATTATGTTTCTGATGTGTTTTCATTCTGAAATCATTGGAATAAATCAGTCTTCATATAACACTAACTTGCTAATTTGATTTATTTCGTTTGGAAGCATGCAACAGAACTTCAGAGAGAAAATAAGATACTGTTTAGATTAAAAATCGAAACTTTTAGCTTCAAAAATCTACAGTGGATTCCACTATAAGAGAGAAAATAAGTGTGCTTCCACTGTCCTAGCAAAGATCTATCAGGCACAGCTCCATGCTAGTATGCACTGGTGCGACAAACATCAGCTAGTAAAATACACAGATATTTAGGACCCTGTTTAGCAGAAAGAAGCCATTGACAATCCAAGTATTCAAGCAACTTGACATGACAGTTTTCTCTTTGTCTTGTACCGTGCTTTGTACCAAGAGGGAGCTCTAGAGTCTGTTCCTACTCCTTGTCAGACTTACACCCTTTCTGATGACCACAGAAATCTAAGGTTTTATCCAGACAACTTGCTGGTTATTCCAGAGGGGCCATTGGAAGTGATGCCAATGGGACTTGATGCTTCCAGATAAAGACGTTCCCATAACAGGCCTTTCTGCCACCCTGTCCACTGTTCTGCCACACGGTGACACCTTGCACAGCAATGGCTAACACAGCCTTTAGCCCATCCCCATGAGTCTTCTGGGGCAGTATTCCTTCCCCTTGCATGGCCAGACAAAGGATGCACCTCAGGCTGACCTCTTCCCAAACCCTTTCATTTGCTAAGCCCTATCCAGAATCACAGCTTATTCCTTGTGCTCCATTTCTTTAGCGCTGTTTCTGAAAGGGAGTTAGTCCAGCTGGACTATGCAGTATTAGCAGCATGTGAAGTAATAAATTAGGGATTGGGAGCATATGGATTATCGAGAACTCTCACCTAAAGCCACCACAGAGCCAGCAATGCTTTTGCAACCTTTTCAGTTTGAGCAGTTCAGATGTCTGTGAGTGCACTGGACTAAAGGAGCCCTAATGCAGAATCTGCATACCATGGATAAACTGTGTTTGGATGAAAAGGAAATGGAGGGAATTCTGTGCTATTGCTTCCTACCCTGTTCTTGTCATTTCAAGGTAACAATAATCTATTAGATGTAGTATATTAATAGGTCTATTAATACAAATAGTGGGAAATTCCTTCCTATTTCTGTTCTGGTTGTTAAGTCATCAATGATTAAATCAAATTAATGTCATTTATGTCCTGAAAAATTTAAAAACTATCACCTATTATATAAACCAATATCCAGCCTGAAGTTCCAAATCAGAGAAAATAGACTTTTACTGTCACCATCAATTGCTGATTATTTGAGGTAGACCACATTACTGAATTATTTATTATTTTAGTTTCTAATATATTAGGTTATATACAATCAAATATCAACAGACATACCTGAATTTTTCCCTATTTTAATTAGAAATGTTTGTAGTTATTTATAAGATATGCTTCCATAATTTACTTGGTCATAAATTGAAATTTCTGCATATTTTGTGGCAATTTAGCATAAATTTTAGTAGTGCCTTACTGTGTACCTAGAGTAAAAAAGAAATTGTATCACACCTGATGGCAAAAAGAAGGGAAAATATTGTTAGTGATGAAATCCTAGAAAAATGAAAGGCTCAAATGTAAGATTCAGATGCTTATCCATTTCAGCAGTGTCGTTCTGGCTCTGTACTTTTTGAGTATTATTCTAATATTGCTATGAAGTCCATAACTCAGAAGATTCTTCCCATGATTTCAGATGGAGATGCTTGAATATAGCTCTTCTATTTGTTTTTTGAAGTAATCTCTCAGTTCCGGTCTCTTAGCCTTTAATGTTGGTGTCAACAAACCGTTTTGCACTGAGAACATATCAGAGTGAATATAAATGGCTTTGACCTAAAATAAAAGAGGAATATATTTATAGCAAAGGTTACAGGCATCATACTGAATAAACATTAACTTTTTTGCTGTGCTTCCCTCCAGTGGTGCCTCAAATCCAGGGCACTCTTCTGCTGAGTCCCCAGGATTTCCATCCCCTGCCCACAGAAGGGAGTTCTCCAAAAGAATGAGCACATAAACTTCTTTTTTGTTTGAAAGCAAGGCCAGAGCACAGCGAGGCAGCACACAAGAGAGAGTGTGATATCGTCACCGCAGTTTCACACAGCTGAAAGGCAGTGGGGGAGAGGGCAAGGGCAGGGAGTCATGCTAGGAAACCTCAACCCCACTGCAAAAGTAAACAGCACTGATTCAATCTTGCAAAATTATCATGAAGCTTTGCAGGCACAAAGCATGTACATGATGATCATCTTCAGCTAATTAAAGTAATACAAATCTTTTAGCCTGTGCAAATGGCGTTTCACAAGGCTGCCCTTGTTTGAGGCAGTGGCTCTGAGCACAGTGGGGGGGCTGGCAGCACAGATGGGAGTGAGCTTTTCCTTCCCCTGCTGGTGTGGGAGAAAGCAGAAAACTGCTGCCTGACTGGTCAGGGTCTACTGATTTAAGACAAAATTCCCCAGCCATCTGCTGCTTTTGTGATTCCCCAAGCCAGACTGCTTTGCAGTTTGTTTGGCTGGGACTTGCAGCAATACAGGCTGCAAATCCATTTTCTATTCCTCAGATAATGTGATTCATTTTTCCCTGCAAGCATCATAGTCCAGGTCCTGCCCCCATGCAATCCTTCATAAATCAGTGTTTGTGCTAGTAATGCTCCCCTGTTTGCTGCACTAGCTTTCAGTGAAGATCCTGGAAGCTGATGGTTACAGAAGCCACACTTGTCATTCCCAAGACAGAGATCAAAGCTGCAGACAAGGACGTGGATGACAATGAGCATCCCCATAAATGGGATCCCATCCCATACAAACATTAGCCACAGTGTCTGGCTCAAAGTTTGGTTTTAAGATGACATATGGCAACAGAGATGAAGTTTTGAAGCCCTTTAATTTCGAAAACTGTATCACTTATTTTTTATTCTATTCTATTGTTATTTTATTCCAGTTTTTAGAAAGATAACATGGCTTTCCTCACTGCTTTATACTTTATTAGTTGAAAACTGCTGGTGGAATCGATTACTTGAGGATATTTTGTACTGTGAAGACCATGGCAGAGGCAAACAAGACTTATTATCACAGACAATTGTGGGCATTAAAAACTATGAATTATTTTTAAATAAATTTCTTTTTGCTATCATGTCATTTGCATAGGTAACTGAGAAATTAAGAATAAAAGGGTTATTTTTAATGATGCTTCTGCTCCACTCCAATATGGTGAATTACTTACTAGAATTATCACCCAGAAACAGTCTAAACAAAAGCAGAAAGGCCCTGGTTAATTATATGTAATGATTAAGATGTTCATTTTTTTAACAGAAATAAGCATTTGACATTTTAAAATGGGGTAGATAATTTTTCTGTGTTTCTAATGCGATGTAATCCGTGGTTGATTTCAGATGCCCCCTTCTGAACTGTTTGTAGCTCTATTGCAGAAATATTTACATAAGAGGGAAAGAACTAGTGCCCAGACGGAAAATAAAGAAACCAGAAGCATTTTGAGGTCAGGTATAAGAGTACTAATTAGTGACCCAATTTCTAACAGAGCTTTCAGTGGCTGAAAAGTCAGACTCCTACAGATGTTTATCTTGACCTCTGGTTGTCAGTCTGGAGATTATCCATGTCGCTGATTTAAATTTTGACTTCTGCAGCCAAAACTTTCACTGAATTTAATTCAAATTTCAAACAAGGGTGGGAAGCAGAATCACAGCAAATACATTTTTCCAAAGGAATAAATACAGCTTGCCAGCAATAAAGCTCCTTCCAAAAACATCATGCACAGCTGCAACAAAGATTTGTAGTAACATCATAAATGCTGACAAATCCCTCTTCTATACAAATTGCCTGTCTGACCACACTGAATGTTTCACTTTACCTGCTCAAAGGAGTGAAGCCCACTCTCCTTCCCTAACCGTACCATGTCTTCCATTATTGCTTGCTGCACTTCCTGCATTAAAACAAAGAAATTCCTCATGAGCTACCATAGTGAACCTTACATGCAATTAATGCTACTTTCACGAAAAAAGTGTTTTTGAGTAAAATTCAAGTGCTTTACTAACAGTTAATATGTAATTAGCCAAATTCTATTGTAGTATATAAACATTATATTGAAGTGTGGTGATGTTAAGTGTCTCCTTGGTATGAAAAGTAATGTTCTATTTTCAAGCCAGCTATGTGACATAGCTGTTAAATTTACAGTCCTTCAGCCATCTGCCAGACTTCAGTGCAGAATCGTTGCCCACTGACACAATGGGGATGGTTCAGTGGCATCCACATTCACTGATGTGATCCAATGCAGCTCCTCAGTATTAGAGGGCATCTGTTTAAGACTGGGGTGTCCTTTTTAGAGAATCATAGAATGTCCTGAGCTGGAAGGACCCACAAGGATCATGGAATCCAGCTCCCAGCCCTACATAGAACAGCCCCAAGAGTCATACCATGTGCCTGAGAGTGTTGTCCTGGAGCTCTGTCAGACTTGAATGGTGTGACCAGTTCCCTTGGGAGCCTGTTCCAGCACCCAGCCACCCTCTCTGGGAAAAACCTTTTCCTAATATCCAACATAAACCTCCTCTGACACAACTTCAGGCCCTTTTCTCTGGTCCTGTTGCTGGTCACCACAGAGAAGACCAGTGATAAATCTTATCTAGTTGTCTTATTTAAGAAATCTGAGCAAACACAACATCTCCTCCTGCTATGCTATTGTACTCTGCAAGAAAGACTCTTGTCTCCTCCCCACCAGAGCTGGCAGAGGTCGGTACCACCAGTCAACACATATCACTGGATCCAGATCAATCCTGCTGAATGTCCAGTGAGGAAATAATTCTTGTCACTGAAATACTGTGTCATTCCTAGACACAGTATTGTGCACACATAATGCTACAGCAAAAATAAAAAAAAGTCTGTACTGCAGATACAAACCTTATTTTTACAGAGTTCTGCATATGTTCCTTCAAACCCTCTTTTCTTTGCCCAACCTGGCATAACTTCGGAATCAGGCACCACAATTCCCACCAGGAAGGCCTGTAGGTAAAGGAGAAGGAGAGTTGCAGGTGAAAGCTGAACCACATTTCAGGCTCTACATTGAAGTGAATACACAAGTCAGCTGAATTTCTGCATGTTTACCACTTCTTGTTTAATTACATCATAATTAAACATAATGTTATAATAATAACATTATTATAATAATAAACATTATAATAGCAAATTATAATTTGCTAACATGTCGGCATGAAATACATTCTGATGTCTGTGCCTTTTTCTCAGATAAAAGGTTGTATGTGACTGTGCATGTAGCAGCAATTTTAATATCCTCAGTTGGGTTTCTTTCTCCTCTTGGACATTAATAACTCACATGGCCCTGCAAGTCCCAGGCAAACTCTGATGCCAAGGGAAGGCTCATGCTTGTGAGCCTTGAATGCAGAGGATGAATTGCCATGGTTTCAAAAGCTGTAGGTGTTTGTATAAATGTGCAAATTACCAGAACAAGATTGGTCAGAATGGGCAGGCAGTGTGGGGGCAACAGTGGCTTTGCCTTTGCCTGGCTTACCACAGGCAGGGTTGCAAAGGACAGCACTGGAGACCCAAGCAGTGACACCAAAGCCAACTTAAAGGCTTGATCTTTGGCTACAGCATTCTCTAAGCTGCTCAGGGTCACACCAGCAGCTCAGTTCCTGCCTGGCTGTCAGCCAGCTCCAAAGCAGGAGGGAGATAATGTGGCATGCTCTATTCACATTTTCCCTTCCTTCATGCCCAGCTCTCTGTCTTCTAACTACTAAGAGCAAAGTAAGATCTTCTGAAAGCTTGGTTTGTTACCTGCAGGCTGTCTCCATGGACATAGATCTGAGCAACAGGGTCACTGCGGATGTAGATATTCTCTATCTTCTCTGGTGCAATATATTCTCCCTGAGCAAGTTTAAATATATGCTTTTTCCGATCAATAATTTTAAGGGTCCCATTCTGTAAGGAGAAAGAAATAAGAATTCCCAGAGGAGTTATTTAACCACAGAAACTCAGCAAGCAGTCTGTCTTTAACAGAGCTTTGCCTGTTGTGCTTTCAAATGCTCCACTGACATATCGAGCTCATTCTGCCAAATATAAACTTAATCCTTTGTAAAGATAGACCTGCTTGGAGACCTAAGTTCAGTGCTTGAAAATTTAGATGGGATAATAGAATTGCCCTAAGAACTCTGTGTGTGTCCAGTACGCACAGGTAACCATTTTCCAATGTCTCCTGTGTGAAGCCAGCCCTCCTGGTCCAGCGCCTCAGCTGTCCTCTCTTCATCTTTCAAATAACCTTTAAACACATTGGGTCCTTTCACACAGATCTGCAAAACAACCAGGGTTGATGATGAATTAGTTTCTTATTCTGCTATAAATACAAGTTAAGTAGTAACTCACAAAATTTGAAATATTTTAATGACTGTGCTCCGTGAAACTAAAATAGATTGGGTTATTAAACTATCTATGGATTTTTTTCAAGCTAATGGAAATACGAAGTAGGGTTTGCAAAACTGATTTGTTGGAAGTTGATTTGCATTCCATTTGCAGTTAAAAATAACAAAGTTATTTCAATAAGTTTAATTTTTGTGTAGTATAGAAATCACAGCAATGTAGAAATCACAGCAATTCAGCTCTTCTTAGCTGAAATAATTAATTCGGTCCTAGCAGTTCAAGGAATCAGGCTGGAAGTACTGCCACAGCTCCTTTTTCATTAATTCTTTGCTGCTCTGTTGTTAAACTGCCATTTTCCTTTCCTGATTGCACTATGCAACACATCAGCAATCATGCACCCTACAAAGGTAAAATGCTTCTATAAACTACTTCATACAGTGTTAACTAGTGAGAATTTGATATAAAAATGTGATTTGCTACCTCTCCTTCTCCTTTGGAAGCAAAATAATTCAGTTCTTCCACATCCTTCAATCTGATTAAGTTACAGGGCAAAGGGGCTCCTACATGACCTGGAAATCAAAGTTATCAAGTCACTTGTCATCTCTCCTATAAACAATAATTAGCATTTTATCATTAGTTACTTGCATAGTTGTAGATACCCTGGATGTTCTTGCAGGAGCTGTGTCTGTGTGCAGAAATAACTTCCTTAATTAAGGTTTTGCACTATTAAAACTCAGTACCGACACCTCCTCTTTGGATATAAAACCTTTTCTGAAATAGCATAGAGTGGTTTGGGTTGAAAGGGATCATAAAATTCATCTCATTCCAACCCCCTGCCATGGGCAGGAACACCTTCAACTAGATCAGGTTTCTCCAAGCCCCATCCAGCCTGGCCTTGATGTTACAGTCCATAATTTCCAAAAGAAATGTGCATTTCTTTTATTTCTTCAAATAGTGGAGGAAAATAATTACCTGATGTCCAGTCACCTGGAGTTGTAAAGGTGCATCCAGCTGTGCATTCTGTTTGGCCATAGCCTTCATAAACCTGACAAAGAGACAGGTATCTTTACAAGATCATAAAAGATTTCTCTATATACAAACTGAAATCCAAAGCATTGCCCTCTGGTGCAGAGTCCTGTGAGCTGAGCCTGCAGCTGCAATGTGTGGGTGCCCATTTGCCACAGGGACATTATCCCTGGCTTCTACTGTGTACAAAATTCCATTTCTGTAACTAGGAAAGATCATGGCTCTGTAACATTGAAAATAGGGAGAAGGTGAGTTGAGCACTTAGCCTTTGAGTCAGGACATATGCTGCACTATGAGAAGAACTTATTAGTGGGAAAAAATGATATTTTTGTGGGACATTTTGAAAATCTACCCTTTTTTTTTCCTAACTAATTTTAGACTCTCAAATGAGACCTTTCTGTTGCCCATTGGCTTCCTGTCACAGAGAAATAAGGCAGTGGACATTTTAAGTGGGTTAGGTTGATGTCTGAAGATTAGCTCTCTCCATTTATATATAGAATAAAATTCATGTAATGAAGTTCCCAGCACTTGCACAAACACATTTAATTGCACATACTCAGTTTGGTGCTGAGAGGTGGGTGGGTTGAGCCTATGGGGTTTTTCTGGGGGATGCCCAGAGTGAAAACATCTCTTGCCTGTTACCACCAGCCCAGGGCTGTTCCCACCCCCCTGAGCTCTGGGTGTACCAGGACTCCACGGCTTCCCCGAGCCCTGCTGTTGGATCCATCCTGGTACAGCTGTCCTAAATGCAGTTCTGAGGGTCTAACACATCTCCTTTCTTCTATACCACGTGTTCTCTTGCTAGCAGTGCATGAACATCCCTGAGCAGCCACACAAACCCACCTGGCAGCCGAGGGCGGCGCGGAGGAAGCCCAGGACAGTCGGGGATGCAGGGGCAGCGCCTGTCACTATCATGCGGACACACCCCCCAAGACTCGCCTGTTTGGTAGCAAGAGGAAACAAAAGAAAGCATCAGAAGCTACTGCAGATGGCAAAACCATGAGCTAGCAGAAAATGCCCACGCTAGGATGGATGTGCAGGATTTCCTGCCCATGGCAAGGGGTCAGAATTAGATGATAACTACCCTTCAAACCCAGCCATTCTGTGGTTCTGTGATGTAGCCATGCATGGAAATATGAACTAGCTCTGAAGCTTTCCTGAGGGACAAAACCCCATTCAGTGTACAGAGACAGGAGTGCCCACGCCCCTGGCAGGACAAGCTGCTCAGCCTGGCCTCCTGCAAAAGCTGTGCCTGGGCAGGCTGCAGACCTGGCTCTGGGAACTGCTGGGAAAAACAGACACTTCCCCCATCCAGTCTTCTTTGCTTATTTACACCTCATCGGTTTTAATGAATTGCCTCCCAAGCCCTCTGAAATAACGTTGTCCCTTTTTTTAAGGCAGATGACCTTCAAATATTTCTGGAGGGTATTACATCAATTCCTGTGTCCCATTTTACTTCTTTCTCCTCCCTCCTCATTTCCTTTTCTTTATTCTAAAAGTAAAAAAGAAAACCCAGCACAAAAGAAAACAACTGCTGACTGAGTCTGCCTGTCTCGCCAGCCCTTGCATCAATATGCAGCCTGGCTCACTCCTGGCTGGGTGAACTCTGCTATCTTTGCACACTGAGGACAACTAATCCACAGACCACAAGTACAGTCAGTTTCTTTAGTTAAAAATAAAGTGGCATGTCTCCAGATAAGTCATCCGATTAAAAAAATGAAATAATTAAAGCCTCTTGGAGTAGTACAGAGCCCAAGAAGACTGGTTTAAAGCCAATTTAATCTCTTTTTTTACTGAGATGTGTGGCAAACAGAAGGGCATTCTGATTTCTTTCCTCATGGTTGCTAAAACATGATTCACATGTGCATATTTTTTACAACCTTATTCTTTTCCTAGAAGGAAAAGCAGGTTTGAATATGCCCAATTGAAACCCAACCCTAAATCCAATCCTATTTGTTGAAATTTTTTTGAGAAAACTCTGGAGCAGCATCTCATTGACCAACAACTCCTCTTTTCATGACCACTTTCCTGAATTTTGTCCCTAGATACCTTTTCTCCCCTGCAGGGGCACAGTTTCTATCTGAGAGCTGCAAAAAATTTTTGGCACTATTCCATAAATTAGAGATTTCTTGGTGCTGCTGAAAAGAGATGTGGCAAATGTCATCTTAGCCTGCCTTGTGTTTCTCCATTTCCCTCTGGAAAGTTATCCCTGAGAGAATTTATATTTTGACATTGTGTGTAGTGTTTAAAAATGAAACAATAAATAAATAAATATGGGAAAACTTCATGGAGCAACAAACTGTACCCTTTTTCTGTTCCATTTTCCAGTCTGTTTTTCACTAGTGATTGCCCACAGTTCATCACAAGGCAAGTGAACTACACTGATTTTAAGGAATCATGGAATCATAGAATTCTTAAGGCCGGAAAAGACCTCTAAGATCATCAAGTCCCATCATCAACCCAGCACCAGCACCATCTTCCTCACTAAACCATGTGCTCAAGTGCCACATTCACACCCTTTTTTAACACATTCAGAGGTGGTAACTCCATCACTGCCCTGAGCAGCCTGTTCCAATGCTTGACAACCCTACCCGTGAAGAAATTTTTCCTACTGTCTGAAACTCCTTTGTCAGAAAACCAGGCATTGCTAGAAGAAACAAGAGTTCTTTGACTTCAGACACACTTCTTGAATCACTTACCTGTATTTTATTAAAGAAAAGTTTATCCCACAAGCTGTCATTTCTAATGATGCCATTCCGAACTTCAGCCTTTTTCCGTCTCGCTGCAAATTCCAGGATCCAGCGCTTGAGGGATGTGTCAGCCTGGCTGAAGATCTGTGGGAGCACAGGATGGCAGACAAGGTGTCAAAGGATGGGAGAGCACATCAACACCTGTCCTCCCTTAACTCCCACCCAGCCAGGTGGGTACAGTTTTGTTTGCAGCACAGGTAAACAAGGCTACACTGGGGTTTGTTAGTGGGGCAAAAGGAATGACGTGTTTCACTCCATTCCCTATTGCACATGTGGTCCTTTGGGGGGAAAGACAGGATGGTGGTGCAAGCTTTGACTAGGTTGAGAAGGCTGCCCTTACTGTATAATTTCTGTGATAGGGTTCAGTGAAGTTCAATCAACCTGAGAAAAAGGGAATGAGCAACATGGACAGGTATCAGTGGTGGCTGATGTGGTGATGGGGGCTGCATTTACCTGAGCTTAATCAGGCACCAGCACAAACTCCACCTCAACAAATGAGAAACCCCCAATGCCTGTCTCCTTAATAAAGCACAGAAGCCCTGACCTTGGGGAAAAATTAAATCAGTAGCTTGTGCTTATGCTTGTCTTTGACATGTAAGTCTTCTGAGGAATAAATATTCCTAGCTGGTCAAACAGATTTAACATGATGACCAGATTTGCCTGTCTTAAATACCTTTCAATACCTTTACCTTAGTTTTAAAGACTTCTAAATCCAAAAGCCACTGTCACATTTACACTGCCTAAATCCTCAAAGGCTTTTTAAAATTTCTAAATTCCAGCTGTTGTTGCCACCAGAATGAGAGATTTGTTTTCAAATCTGGTTGAAAGCACAAAAGTTCCTTGTGCAGCCAGGTTTGACTGATGTTTCTGTGATGAAAACATCCCATATCTCTAGAAATGTCACTGGTGTGCTTAGTGAGAACAGGGTAGGAGGCTAATACAGAGAGGTTTCATATTCACACATGATAGCTGTGTCTGGAGTCTGTGTAAGTCATAATACAGACTAACACACTGAAGGAGCTGTGTCCATTACACAGGGTGAGAATGTGTCTGCAGCAAGGCGGAAATAGTTTAATCTGCTTGAGAAATCTCCATGACTAAGGGAATTCTTTGCTTGAGAAATCTCCATGACTAAGGGAATTCTTCCACATGAGTGGGAAAGGGACATAAACTCCATTGTTCCAAAAAGAGTAAAATCAAAATCCAGCTCACCTTGTCATACATTCTGTTCAACAGCCGTGGCACGACGGGGAAGATGGTTGGCCGCAGTGCCTTCATGTCATCAGACAGGAGGCGAATATCTCCTTGGAAGAAGCCAATTCGCCCTCCGTGGCAGTACACTACAGACTGATGGGGAGAAAGAGGAACACATGTAACCCCTTTGTTTTCAATTCCCAAAGCAAAACATTCCTCCCAAGAGCAGAAGCATCTTTTCTGAATTTCAACTCTCCAATATGGCAAAAATGGGACTTTGGAAATGCAATAAAGTAACAATAAATTTTGCGCTGAATAGAAATATCCAGATAGTTCTGGGCATTTTTCAGTTCTTGCAATTCAGCATCTGCCAAATTTGCTACTTGTTCTGGAAGAACAAGGAATCAAAGTTTTCGAAAGGGATTTCCCTTCATCCCCTGCATATGGGGATGGAGAAGTCCCAGTTATGGTCAGAGTCTGGATCAGAACTTTCCTAAAGCCCAGCCCTCCCATAGCAGCTCACAGCATGAGGACCTATCATCAATACAGAAATACAAAGTAAGAAACATCACAAGACACCGAGCAGCATCCAATTTTTAGATGTTAATACTTTAGTTTTGTTTAAATACAATATAAACTAGGTTAGCAATACAGTGCCTGATCCTGTATCCCAGAAATAGAAGCCCACTTCATAAAAGGTGCTTGACTTGTATGGAAACTACAAATCCAGAAGCCTTGTACTTGAAAACAAAGCAGGATGTTTTCCTCAGACCAGAATGGAGCTCAATGTGCAGGGTGGGGCAGAGGGGCTGCTGGCCATGAGCCAGCTGGTAGCTGGTTACTGGTAACCAGTAACTCTGCCAAGGAGCCATCACAGACTGGGTCAAACTGGCATTTTATCACTGAAGAACATTTGGAGACCAGCACTTCTCCCATGGTTTCACAGTGCATGGAGGAGAAAGTGTCCTCAGGAAGTGCCTGTGATGCCAGAGCTGAGCCCAGCCTTCCTGAGTAGACTGAAAACTTCAGCTCCCTTTTGAGGGCTTGTCTTCCCCAGATAACTAAATAAGTTGAAAATTCCTTAAGAGATGTCCACATCTTTTGTGTTGCTCCTAAAAATCTGCAATACCAAACAAATTGCTCTCACTGCTCTGTCAGGCAGTTAGAGACTGTCTCCATCAGCTGAAACCACAGGAATTTTACACATGTGATGTGGGTTTAATGAAAATCTCACTGCTGAATCTGTGCTTTACACTGCACATGAATTTAAAAAAGAAAATGTAGCCAGTGTGTTCATTGGGAATTGCAAATAACAACTAGAAATTTTTAGCTCTAAAGAATGTATCTGTATGATTTTAACTGTAAATTCCCGTAATGAATATTGGCGATAACTAGGGACACTGATACAGTGCTTGCTGTTCAGAATGCTTTTGAAAATTACTTTTTAGCCCTTTTGAAAAAATCTTTGTATTAATAAGCTGTTTCAGACAGAAGGATAAACCTGGATATCCTTTGGAGGCTGTCCCTTCCGTATAACAAAATCCTTGAAATGAAAGCATTTTCAATGTTTTTAATTTCTTTCTGCCCTCCATCAGATGATTTTTGAATAATTATATTTTTGTTTGCCTGAACAGTGCTGGCCAGCACACTGACCAAGTTGCCTTGTAGGTGAAGAAAAGTTGTGCTGTGATTCTCCAAATCTTTCATGAGCTTTTACTTCCAATTTGTGAGATTTTTAACAGAAAAAATATATTACTTCTGGCACAGATGTTAGTAAGAAGTGGGAGGTTTATATTCAGATGCCTGCCTGACTCAGAAAGTCAGCCTGTAACAGGCCTCCCTGAGAAAGTACAAAGTTGCAAATGGATCCAGCTCCAACCTTCATATACTGGATCCATTTTAAGTTTGCACTTTCTCAGGCTGGGAGACTTGATGTGGCTGTCTCACCTGACTTGCTTAACTCACCAACTGCAGCACAAATCATCACCCTGTTTTTTTTCCCAAAGAGACATGGAGTCAGTTCTGTGGGCTGGCATGACCTAGTGCTTGGACCTGCCATAATTCCCAGGGGACACAGGCTCCAGTGAATGCCCACTGCATGCTGCCCTGCCAGGAGGATCACATGTCTCACACCATGATCTCAGTTTCCTCTTTTTCAGTGTCTGCCAGGTTGGGGATTTTCATGCAGATCATGGTATTTATGCAATAAAATCATTTTAGCTGATGTAGAAAATAGCATGAAATTATCTTGACTCACATGGCACTTCATCCTAGAGTGCTTTGAAAAGCTGTGCCACAAACTGTTCAGGTAGCCATGAGCTGAATGAGCAATCAGTTTGGCTCGTTGCTGAAGGGCTGTTTTTTCAGTCCCTGAGCCAGGTGTAAGCTGGAGAACTTGGGAAACTCTCCTGGCCTCGCTCTGGACTCACAGCCATGTCACTGAGACCTTGGCTCTGGTGTTATGCACATGGCACTTCTGGAGTACAAGCCTTTTTAGTGCTACAAGATATCGCTTGTTATTTAGTATTTTATTCATTTTATTTTATTTTTTTGTTGGTGGTGTGGAAAAAAGATGATTTCCACTGACACTGTGACCTTACCTGTACCATTCTCTCAAACATGTGTGCTAAAGGCAAATAGGAAATGTGTACATCCTCACAAGTAGGAGACCACTGACTCTGGAAGAAAACACAAGGAGCCCCACAAGGCCTCGTCAGTTCAGGCAAGTTTCTTACCTGTATAACTCTTTCAAACATGTGAGCCAGAGGCAGGAAGGAGATGAGCACATCGTCCTGTCTCGGAAAGATCACTTTCTGCAGGTGAAGGGCATGGGAGACAGAAAGGAAAGAAACACTGACAGGAAGACAACAAGAAAGTCATAAAATAATAAAAAGAAAAATGGCACCAGAGGAGCAAAAGGGTAAAGATTATCAAGAGAGGAGGGAGCGGCAGACACAGGGAAGCGTTAAAGCCACAGCATCATGGAGCTCAGTTAGCAGGAGGAGTAAAGAGCACGGAGATGTACACACAGGGCAATGGAGAGGGCTCTCCTTGGCAGAAGGCAGATTGTATCCACGCAGCTCACGCTGGGAATGGAGGCTCACCCTGACGGAGAATCCAATTTTTATTCACTGCTTTCTACCAGGAGGTGCCGAGACCCTGATCTGTGCTCTCAGCTGTGCGCAGACAGCGGATCCTGGTGCAAACCTGCAGGAGCCCCCAGGACCCCAGTGCTGCCCTGCAGGAGCCTCCTGGACACCAGCAGCACTTTCCCACTTTGCATCCAGCCCATTCTAGAATTACAGTGTTACTAGAGTCAAAATTAGCAATTATTTTTCTTTTCCTTTGGTTAATCATTGATTTGAATCAGAATGTGTTGGAAAATCTAATTTAATCTCAGGCTCCAAAAACTAATTACTCCTGTTAGTGTTTCTTGTCATTTTAAGTGATTTAAATATGATTTTAAGGGCATTATGACTATCCCATAGACAGGGGAAAGAGAAGGTTGGACAAATTATTTTTTTAAAAAAGTGGCCAAAGTCTTGATTTTGCCAAGTTTTTAATTATCTCTTGAAGGCAGGAATAAACAAAGGCCCCAAGAGCCTTACCTAACCCATTCCCCAAAAGCAAATAACCTTTCTACCTGCATTTCCTAGGGTACAGCTTGTTGTAATATTATGGATTATAAAAACTGACTACCTGATAATTTGTGTCAAGGCCAGTGGTTAGTGGAAAATGGGTATAAAAATCTATCAGCTCTCAGTATTAACTATTTATACCCACTTGCACCTCCACTGCTCAGAAGGAATCAATAGCCCATGACCTGGGATACAGTGGAGGCAGACACAGGAGTTCATCCCTCAGGGGATATTTTATTGAAGTTAAATTTGGTGTGGTAAGATTTGGGTATGGCTTCCAACCATCACCTACCAAAGTCAAACATCATTCACCATGTGGGTGTTCTCAGCATCCTATTTCATGTTATTGTGTCTGTCAGTCTGAACGAAGCCATTAGGGCCTGCAGATCTATTTATACATTATTTCAATTTGGCTTCATTTTCTGCAAGGACAGTAATGCAAAACCTTTAATATCAACGAGGGTTGTTTTTGTTTTTCTTTGGGGTTTTTTTTGTTGGTTTTTTTTTATTTTATTACTGCTGTAAGGGCCCAGACAAAAAAATCTGGTTTTAAATCAGACCAAAATCATGCCATTGAATAGCAATTCACAGTTGGGACAGTTGTCCAGTTAAATGTAAAAGTGCAAACAGCTTCTTGGTATTTAAGAACAACCTTATAATAAAGCTCTGGACTAACTTAAAAATATGATTGGTTTTTAAAAATATCTGAACTAAGCAAAACTGCCAGGAGAACTTGTAAACAAGAAACCCACAGAAATTCTCATTTTGTTTCTTTAATTTATACTACTTTCAAGTGTTTCACACTTTGCTCTATTTCATTACTGTTGTTAGGCATTAGCAAAATCTTGTGGATCAGCTACAGGCATTTACACTCAGCCAGCAATACTCTGGTGCCTGGAGATATCAAATTTACAATCACACCAGATTTGGGTCTCAAGCTGATACCTTTGAGATTAATCAGGGTCCCACTGCTGTCAGCAAACACTAAATCTTATGGACCAGTCCTGGAAGATGCCAAGTTCTCTCAGCTCTAAATTAGTGCTCTTTCAAACATTCCTGTCCTTTGAAGCTCAGGCCTCTCCATGCCTCAGCTTTCATTTGTCCCTCCTGCTGCCTCTGAAGCCATAGAGAGCTCCATGCTGAGGAGCCCTCACTGCAGCACTGGCATTTCATCGTGCACACTGTGGAGGCACAGTCCTGCAAACGTTGGAACACGTGAGTTCAGTGGGATTTCTTACATCACGTGTCTGAGTTTCTTAACACCAGTGGTCTGGAAATCTCAGAAAATTCAAAGATAAAATAATAAGACTGCAGTAATTTCAGCATCAACAATAAGACCAGTAAGGGGTATGAGGTAATTAATCGTCCATCCCATGTGCAGGTAACTACTTTATAGAATTGCCTGTTCACAACCAGATTATTTATATTTGTTCTATATAAGGTGTATAAAATCCTTACTATGTCATGGTAAACTGATTCTGCTTCCTATATTGTTTCTAAACATGAGTTTACATGTTGTATGAAACATATGATAAAGGCACTTGGCCAGCACTATGCTATGCTCTATTGGAAACGTATAACAAAAACTGAGATATACTGGAGTATCAGTGAAATTAACCACTAACCATTCTTGTAAAAAATCATGTATGTTCATATATATAAATATTTATACACACACACATTTTGTATGCAGAGAGTTTTCATATAAATGACAGCATTTTGAGCACAATGGGACACAAAGAGCACAAGAGGAACTCGAACTCCTCTTCAAGCACCAGTTGCAACTGTACAGGGCTTGTGTGCTCTCCTAATTCTTCAAAAAGAGTTAATTAATTGATTTACAGAAGTCAGCACTGTTTCTCAGAAGCACTTAGTGCCCTACAGAGCCTGGGAGCCAGGGCCAGAAAGAAGATTTAATGCCCTCCAGTACTGTAGATTCAGCCCTGCTCCATTCCCATGGATTTGCCCCTCTGAGCAGGAAAAATGTCATCTTTTATCTGCAAGAGCATACTTCCAGCCCGTGCAGGGCCACAGCTTAACCCACACACTCTGCACCTGGCAATGTTTTCTAGCTCAGGGTAATCACCTCCGTCACTTTCAGAAAGCCTGAAAAATCCGCCACCACGTTCCCATGGGTCAGCATAGCACCTTTGGGATTTCCTGAAAGGAAACAGAGAGGGTGTTTAAAAGATAAGCCAGAAGTTAACTTGCAAAAACTCAACCAAAAAACAAAACAAGAAATGGTTAAAATATTATGTTCACTTCTTCAATTTTAAAACTTACGTAATTTTCACCATCATTTCTGTGCTCGAATATGCACCCAAAACACTTACTGCAATACTCAAAATGGAATAAAATAATATTGCCATCAGAAATATTTCTCTTGGAGACTCTGGAAAACAGGCTCCAGCAGAAATAGCCCAATTGCAATTTCTGAGAGTGCTCAGATGGAGCCACTCAATGATCACAGCCAGCAGACTTGGATGGCTGTTCCAGCCTCTCCTGGGAGGATTTATTTAGTCCAGATATTGACAAAGAATGTTCTTGAACAACAAGAAACACGGTTTAAAAGGCTGTTATACTCTTACTTAGCAAGTACTCTGGATAACATGAGAAATGCAGAGAGCAGTGCAGGTAAAAATTAGGCTACAAGAAGACCCTTTGAGACTGCAATTAAGGGAAGTCATGAATAGTATCAGCAGCAGAGGTATCTTAAAGACAGCCCTAAACCCATTAGGGAGCCAGCAAAGCCCCTGTGTTGTGTTCCAGAGCTGAGCACTGCCCCTGCAGCATTTCATCCACCACCAGCACCATCAATATTTGCCTTTTTACACTTCTTTCTCTGCTGACCATGGTACACCTCTTGCATTTCATATCTGTTTGGACACCATAACACAGTGTTTGTTAAGCAGCAAATACACAGGCTGGAACCTCCATGTTCACAAAAAAAAGTGAAACAGAGGGCTCTGCACATCCTCCTGTCACAGCACTGTCCCTTTTCATCACCCTCCAAGGCTTGTGAAAAGAAGGTGTAGCTCAGCTCAAATAAAGATTATGGGGCCAGCCTCCTTTTCTCCAACATGTTTTTAATCAGATTGTTTTAATTCGATCACACCACTGCCACGTAGTTTCTGCTGCTCCGTGCGAGGGCAGATCAGAGGAGCTTTACCTGCAGGGGCCCCGTGTGTCCCCAGTACAGTGGGCACCAGCAGCCTGGCAAAGCTCCTGCAGTTAATGGAACAAAATCACAAATCAGCCAGAACTTCATTCTGTGGTGCTTTGTGAATATGTTCCAGCACAGGAAAGTATGTTTAATCCTCTCATCTCAGAACAGTTTGAGGGCTGTGTTGCTAGTGGCCCTCCAGCGTGGGCATGGGCACAGACACAGGCACACTCAGCACTGAGCCCTTTGCCCTGCCAGCACACTACCATCACCATCACTCCTACTCAACCTCCCAAATAATTAAAGGCACAAAAAGCAGTAGTAATTGTTGCATACATTTATTGTAATAGAGCAGGATATTTTCAACACAATATATTATACTGACAATCCCTATTTGCTGTTCCAAGTGCCTTGAGTAATTCAGTTCCAAACACTTGCAGACGAACATGGTGCACAGGAGGCTGGTTTGGTCTCGTCCCAAGCTCAGGGGTGAAGGTGACAGCTTTGCCAGGCACAGGCATGTTGAACCAGCAGGCTTACAGGTGCCAAATCAGCCTGGCAGGTTATTTTCACAGCTGGGTGCATGCATGGATCCAGGCTCCAAGAAAAGTCCATGAACAGGTATCAGCTGTACATACACACCACAACTCAAAAATCACTCGTGTTATTGAGCTGAGTCCAGCCAAACGTGTGCTCAGCCCCTGCAGTTCTAGAAGCAGCTGTGCTCCTGCAGCATTGCACGGCTCAGGCACCACTGGAGAGGATGTGCTCAGTACTGGTTTGGAAAACCAAAACTGTGCCCTCTGTCACATCTGGTCCCTGCACCTTGACAAAATTCTTCAGACTTGTTTTTTGGAGGATTTCAAGTGTTCAGTGCCAGGCTGGATGGGGCTTTGAGCAACCAAGTCCAGGTGAAAGTGACCCTTGCTCTGGCAGGGAATTGGAATTAGACATGCTTTAAAGGTGTCTTCCAAGTCAAACTATCCCATGATCCTATGAGATTTCTCAGATGTCTGACTCATTTACTCACTCCACCTCTGACTTGACTGCAGATTCAGTATCTCTGCCATGCCTGGGAGCAGTGTTAACATCCTCTGCATCCCTCTCACATAGGCTCAACATCCTGGACAGGCTTCAGTGGTAATGGTGTCTAAGCAGAGCAGCAGTGCTGGAGCCAGGAGAGCCTCCATCAGGAGAAATCCAGAACAAGCCATGCTGTTATGGGACAGCTGCAGCTTTTTGGGTTGGGGGACTCCTGTAAACTTTAACCTTCCTTAGGAGTTCTAAGAGTTAACCTAGCAAAACAGGTGCCCCTTTCTATGACCCTTTTCCCAGAATCTCCACTTTGAGAGAAGTTTGGCAGGGATGCTGCTTTTCCTATTTAAAAAAAAAATCAATGCCATTTCTGAAAGCTGTTCTTGTTTGAATTTCCTCACAAAGACAGACCCAGTGAGTGTCCTGTTACAGAATGGATACCTTGCAATCCCTTAATAGCCCAGGAACGTCAATTCCTCCTTATCTTGGTGCCAGGCTTGTTTGACAGTTCTTATAAGCAATAGTAGAACCTTTAAAAGAATAGAAGAACCTTTTCCACACTGCCAAATGGGTCTTTCAAGTGCTCCAGCACTAATTTGGTGTGATCCATCAGTGTTCTGGGATGCAAGCACTTTCCTCCCCTGGGGGGCTCTGGCAAAAAGGAACATGCACTGCCACGCTGGGAGAAGCCACTGGGAAGCAATTTTTATCCACCTGGTTACCAGTGCATCCTTGAGAGAATGACAGTTGATTTCTCTGGAGTAGCCAACATGAAAAATTGTATCCTGACAGTTTGGGGATATCAATGTGCCTTTGGCCCATTTCCATGTGCTGATGGCTTCTTGGCTCAACCATGGAAGTTGGTCTTGTCATCCAAAATCAGCAACCTCAGCCTCTCTTTTCTCCCTGGGGAGTCATTGAGGCATCTGGTCCTATCAAATAAAACAAGTGTTAAAGTCTACTCCTGGGAAATTCTTTCAAATTTTACAATTTTCAGGTGGCAAATTCTACAGCAGAGATTTTTTCACACCATACAAAAATATTTAAAGCCCTTTGGAATTGGAAAAGCCCTAGAGAACATATCCTTTGGAAGAAAATTCTAAATTCAGTCACTAAAAATTACATGGGCTATATAAAACTCTTACATCAAAGCACAATGTAGAAAACAGTCCAGAGCGTTGATGCAACCTCTGGAAAAGGCAGAGAGTGATGTGCAAAGTCCTACAGGAGCAGAGGATGGGCTCATGCATCACAGAGCATTGTTATGAGAGGGTTTATTTTGAGATGATTTGCAAAATTTGAAATCTCTGGTTTGGATGGGAGAAAGGAAATTAACTTCCTGGTTGTCCTATTTCTGTAACCCTGGGCATGTTTCTAAGAAAAGCACAAAATCAGAAACTAGCCCATGATTGCATCTGCAAATAAAAAAAAAAAGAAAATAAAAAGAAACTTTCTCTATGCAAAACTTTTTATTTAGAAATAAAAATAACGTGACTTGAAAAAATAATTGCTCTGCACTTGAACATCCACACAAACACACTGTGCCCTGCTGTATCCATGGCATGGCTCCTTCAGTTTCCTACTGCTCCCATTTGTGCTCAGCCACTTTGCACTCACTCTGTGCATGGCTGTGATGTTCATGTCCAGCACTGAGTTCAGTCTTTCCCATTTAGGAATTCCCAGTGTTGGAACAGAGCAGAGTCACAGGCTCCTTTCCCTCAGTGCTCTGCCCTGGGCAGTCTGAAGTGCAGATCTCAAAACTAAGGACCATGCACGAAGGTAAAATTCCCAAACCCTTTTAATACATCTTGAGCCTGTAGTTGGAGTTGATGCAGCAGTTGCCTACCTGGTCTGAAGCACAAGTCTTTTCTCGGAGGTGGAGGATGAAGGTGTTCCCTCGTGCTCAGCCTGACTCGCCATCTGAGAAGCACCAGCAGCTCCCAGCATCTTCTGCTGAGACCAAACTGAGGATGCTTTGGCATTAGGCCAAGCATCAGGAAATCCCAAGAGCACAGGTGGATCTGGAAGAGCTGCTCCAGCAGTCCCTGGAGCATGGACCTTCTCCACAGACAAGTGTAAAAGCTGTTTCCCAAGCAGCGATGCCTTGTGCATCTGCCCATGCAGCTTTCAGGGAGATGTTAGAGGCTGGGTTCTCAAGAGGAAGAAATTCCTGCAAGCTGATGAAGACCAGGGTCTGGAGGGAGAAGAAAGCACTGCCTCTGCTAAGAACAGGCAGGAAAATTATTTTCTCCCAGAAAAAGAGGCCAGCAGCACACAAGTACCAGCACCATGGGCTGGCCAGCCTCATCCTGAACCTCCCCAGCACTTGGTGTCATGAGCAACACACAAGAAGAGGAGACAGAGGTGATGAGGACCTTAGTGAGGCTGGAGACATCAATGTACTTAGGATACGCAGAACAGAAAGCTGTGGAACCATATTTTAGGGTTTGGGTTTGTTGGTTTTTTTTAAACACTTGCAAAAGATAAATACCAATCAACCAAATGCTTCACAACTACACAGCAAAATGGGAAGCAGACACATGGGTGGGTTTTCAGGAAACTGGACAACTGGAAATTCATACTGCCAAAGTGTATGTCAGAGAATTCAATTGAAAAATAAATATAATGTTATTTTTAATTTGTAATCTACAGAAGTACATAAACCCATATATTCTTAAATACTTAAAATGCCCAGAAATATCATTGCATATCAGTACAACAGCAAGTTCACAGGTATTGAGGTGGGATTAATAATTAATTTCATAAGATATTCTAACATTTCAAGATTAAAATGCCTCTTTTACCTGTAGTGCCACTAGTAAAACAGACAATTGACAGATCTTCTGGTCGGGGAGGCTAGAAATACAAAAGGAGATTAAGAAAATCACATCAGTCAAATGCAGACATGTCTCTGGTAGAGACTGTTGGCATTGTAGAAACCTAAAGATCAAACCAATTATGTTTTTTCTCTGACATTAAAAGCTATCACTTCCCTCAGCATATATAACCAGGTTTCTTCAGCTGATGCAGACTCTGTTCCTCCCTTTATGCTATGCTCCAGCTGCACTAAGGGCATGCTTTAGTGTTTGTCTCACAGTATTTTCCAAGCCACCACCTGTATCTGTAGATGTGTGGGACAACTTGAGATAATTCATCAGTTTCCAGGTCAATTCCGAAAAGAACTCCACAACAGGGGACAAGATTCCAAAGCTTCTGATGGTTCCCATTTCCAGCAGCATCTCTGTATTCTCAGCACCACCCCATACATACACTATTTTGGGTCATGAATGGCTAAATAAACAGCTTGAATATCAGAAGCTGCTTTTAAGAGTTTTGTAAAAATATGAGCAGCCAGTGAAAAATATCAAAGCACTTTTCCCAAAATATCCCATATAAATACTGCCAAGTAGTGTTTCTGAACTATAGAAGCCCCAGCAGAAAATGAAGGGTACAGGGTAAAGTAGTGGAATTAGGGTATCTTAGCAATGGCATTTAATTACTGTCCCATTAACATGTTCATAGCAGGATGAGCTATCTCAATTCAGAGTTCCAGGCAGAGGGAATAAAGCAAATGCTGCACACTGTTCCCTGTGGGGGTGGTGAAGCCCTGGCACAGGCTGCCCAGAGAAGCTGTGGCTGTCCCATTCCTGAAAATGTTCAAGGCCAGATTAGACAGGACTTGGAGCAACTAAGCACCCATGGAAGGTATCCCTGCCCATGGCAGGGGGTTGGAATGAGATAAGCTTTAAGGCCCCTTCTGCTGCAGTTGTAAGTGGGAAAAGCAACAAGCCAGCACTCACCACAGGCACGTGTCGACGCTCACGGCCACAGTCCTGGAAGAGAATAAAGTAACAAAAGTGATTCCCACTTGAATTCCTGCAGTGTAACCCACCTGTTAATAATCTGCAAACCACTAAGGGAGAGTGTGAGCTAAAGCAGACAAATTCCTAGCTGGCACTGAGGCCATCTTCATTATGAGTTTTTTGCCTTAACTGCAGTGCATTCCTTGAATTTCAAGTGTTTGGGTTGGTTGGGCTGGATCCAGGGTATTTCAAACAAGTGTGAGGCAATAGGCTTACATATAGTGTGGGTGTGGGTCCATAGTGATGCAGAGTCCCCAAGCAGGTGCAAAGGAGAGCCCTTTATTGGAAAAACCAGGCCTTTTTAAGCAGTTAGCCTATTATCAGTACATAGTTTTAAAGCATAACAAACATAATTCAACCAACCACTATACACCACAATGTGAACAGGCAATGGTTATATAACTTGTTTTCCTACCTCTAATTCAGCTGAGTCTCTTTCCCACAGTCCTCTTCTACTTAGCCAAGGTAACATGCCTGAGCCATGATTTTTACAAGGCCTTTCTTTTGTAAAATTTTATTTAGCAGCAACATTGTATCACAGTGTCGCAAATAACAACCCCCTTCCCATGCTTAAACAGCAGCTGAGAGCCTATTTGAGAATAAAGAATTGAAATGTTGGCTCTGCAATCAAGAAGGAAAAACACCAAGAGACAAGTGCACCAAGCATCAGTATTATCAGCCACAAGCTGCTCTTTTGTGCTCTCCAGACACTGAACCTGGCAATTCACAAGCCCCTGTACATTGTACTTTTTACAGATGTTACAAAAAATAGTAAAAGGAGAGGGAGAGCAAACTCACCTCCACCTCCTGCATGGTCTGGATGCGAACCCCACAGCGCTTCCCTCTCTCTGTCAGCTCGTTCTCAAATGGGTCCATCAGGATGATAGAGCTCAGGCCTGGTGTTTCTCTCCTCTCTACATGGTCAAGAAGTATCCTGGCTTTTTCAGGCTTGTCACAAATGACCGTGGAAATGTCAGCTGCAAGAAAAACAGCCAAACAAGCAGTTTGCATTAAATCTTTTTTAATGCAAGACTGGCTCATAGCTAACACTTTATCAGTTCTTATAGTCACTCCAGGCTACACCAGAAATCCCAGCATACAACACAAGATTCTCTTGAAAAATGAGGGAAAAATGCAATCTTAGCTAACCTAAATCGATGCCAAAGCTGTGGCTGACATTTACAATTATTCTGGGATTCAGTTCAAAATATGAAAACTGGTCCCCACATGGATTAAAAAATCTAGGAGGCAAAATACCAAGCAGCACAGGAGTGGGTGGCCGTGGAGTAATTCCCACATCCAGAGCAGCCCTTATCCATGGCTATGCACAAATGGGCATGTGGAAAATGCAACAGAGACAGCACAGGGACACAAGGCATAGAAACCTCTCTAAGTGAATTCAAGACACTCAACAAGTATAATTACAATGCCCCACCCCTGGAAGTGTTCATGGCCAGGTTAGACAAGGCTTGGAGAAACCTGGTCTAGTGAAATGTGTCCCTGCCAATGAAGAGGAGTTGGAACCAGATGAGCTTTAAGGTCCCTTCCAACCCAAACCATTCTAGGATTCTATGATCACCTGTCTTTTAGGAGCAGAAAATGAACCATTCTGAGCAACAAAACTGAGAAGATGACATCAGTTTTGGTTTTACCTGTGTTGACAATGTACCGAATGGCTCCAGGACCTAAGGTGTCATACAGGGGAACCACCACCATGGAATAGGTGTAGCAAGCCAGCTCAGAGATGATCCACTGCAGCAGAACATGGAGGCACAAAGGTGAGAAGGGACCATGAGAGCAGATATAACTTGAGAACAAGATGACAGGTCAGGAGCATTATTAATGCAACATCACATTGGACATAAAATCTCACCTCTGGACGGTTTTGAGCAAAGACACCAATGAACTGCTTAGTGGAAGGCTTGCAGCCCTGCTGCAAAAGGCCTGAGCCCAGAGCTTCTGCTCTCTCAGCCACCTGGAATTTGGAGAGGAAAAAATACATAAAAAAAGAGGAATATAAACAATACCAAATTAACCAAGACTTACAGGGAGGCTCTCAAATTATTGTATTTCCTATCTAAAAGTCCAAATTTATGTTATCATGAACCATCATTAGCTGACTAGCAGTTGATGAGGTCAGCAATGCCCCATGGCTCCAGACTGCATCAGTGCTGCTTTCAGGAGTGGGCTCATGGCATGGAGCCAGCCCCTCAAAGCTGACTCACCAACATAACACCTGGATGTGCCTGGCTGGGGACACCAGGAAGCACCAACATAACACCTGGATGTGCGTGGCTGGGGACACCAGGAAGCACCAACATAACACCTGGATGTGCCTGGCTGGGGACACCAGGAAGCATCACACGGTGCATGAGCGACCTCCTGGTCTAACATGCACACACCCCAACACCCTTCTTGTGTTGGGCAAGGGAAGAGGATGCACAGTGGATGTCATCTCCAGCTCACCTCCTTGTAGGACAGCCACTGGTAGGGCTGCTTGGGCTTCCTGAACCCCAGGCAGGGGCCATTTTCTGAAAGACACAAGCAGAGACAATGAGTGATGGGGGGCAGTGCCAGGAGTTAACACATGGGGCCATGATGTGGGGGAGCACTCCAGGTGTAAATCTATAGTTACTGAGTTGGTTCTCACAGCAATCTCCAGCAAATTACAGACACAGGTGCATCTGATTGGGAGAAGAGCTGCTGGGATCCCCCAAAAAGAATTCAGTCTTCCCCACTGAGAGCAGCAGTTTGCCCCAACCAACCTCATTAAAAGACACTTCTCTAAAGGTCATATGAGCATTAGTGTCTGATAAGGGCATTCATCCCAAACACCAGCTCCCACTACCTGCACTGCCTTTTGATTTAAAAAGATGAAAACTACTATATTTAGGCCAGCCTACTCTGGAGGAAGGTGACAACACACAGCAGATGAAAATTTGAAAAGTTTGAATCATTTGCTAATGGTACCTACTTGCAGAAATCCATTCCTCCATATACTGAGTCCTTTATTTACCCTTGTCTTGTGGGGCAGAATATGTGCAGTTCCACTGGGGTTTTTTATGGTACCAAAAATAACAATCTGACCATGACATGGTTGTATCCAATGAGGAAGGACACCATAAACAGCAGACACAGAAATGGTTATGACAGAGCAGGGAAGAGTCATCATGGCTTTTTGGAGTGGGAAGTGACGTCTCTCAAGTGTGAGAGCTCTGGGACGATACCACTGATCACAGGCTAAGAACATCTGCATGGCTTCATCCCCACCTCTCCCAGCTTCTGCCCCTAGGCCTCTTCACCACTGTGCCCTCACCAGAGATGCTGTATCCCCTCCTGAAGACCTCGTACATGGTCCTGGCATCATCGTAGTAGTGCGTCAGCAGCTGCGGGCTGTCCCCGATCACCGAGCGGCGCGCTCCAGCCAGGCCCTGTGTGATATGAGGTGACACAAGAGGACACAGCCATCAGCACTGCCCAAGGGAGGGGAAATGGGAAAACCCCCACCATAAAGCAACTCCCCAAATGCCAGCAAGACCTCTGTGACCAGCACCTGCCCCAAGACCCAAAGGGATGTGAGAGGGGGGACACTGACCTCAGCACCTCAGGGACACGGAGAGCCCTCTGGTCATAGAGGAGCACTTGACCCAGCTCATTGTCACTGAGATCATTGATATTTCCCTAGGGAATTTAATAAGGAATTATGGATCTGGAAGTAATGGAATGGGGATGTGCTGGGGGAAGCAACTGCTCTGGGCTCCACATGTCTCCAGGACTAGCATCATGAGCACCTCCACAAGGACATCCATGCCAACATGAAGGACAGACTAAGGCAGAGGCCAGCCCACAATGCCATGAGCTCGGCAGAGGTGTTTTAGGAGTGGGCAACCAGGGTGAGAATAACCAAATCAGGACTGCAGTGGGAGCCAGAAAAAAAGTCTAAGGCCCTAACCACAAGGAAAAACTATCCTGAAAAATGTTAATTCCTCCCACCCATTTAAAAAGCTGTTGGAATTAAAGACAATATCTTAGAGGGAACATCACAAAAGGCTTTAAAAATTCTCATCCCACTTTCAGATATTAAAATAAGCAGAGACAATATTCAGAAATATTTCTGTTCTTTAAAACAGAGGCATCTGTTTTTCAGATGTGGCTCTGTTTCAAGATTTGAAAAAAGCCTTTTTCAAGCATAATAATTAGTAACTCCTCAGCCTCTAAGCATGGATTGAGGTTTACTTTTCCTTACTATTACCAAGTTTGCAACACCCAACTCAGCAATGGGCACCCATGAAGAGTGCCAGGTAAGATCTTGTCTCATGAGCTGTTGCCTTTCAGTTATTTCTCCCATGCAATGGCAGTGCCTCTAATTTTTGACCATGGATGGTTAAGCAAAGCTAAGACCAAATTTTTACTGAAAATCTATGAGTATTCTAGTATGCTTTATTCTAGTTTTTTAGTTTACAGACAAATGTCAATTAAGGGGTGAAATGATCCCCGGCACACAGCATCACACGGTTGATTTCAGGATGAGGTTAGGGAACTACCAAAACAACAAAAAAGCCTTCCATGCATCCTCTGTGGATGTAGATCTGTAGAAACAAGTCCAGAGCAGGCCATGAAGGTGATTAGAGGGATGGGACACCTACCCTATGAGGAAATGCTGAGAGAGTTGGGGGTTGTTCAGCCTGAAGAAGAGAGGGCTCCGGGGAGACCTAAAGAAGGGGGCCTACAGGAGATCTGGAAAGGGACTTTTTACACGGGCATATAGTGACAGAACAAGAGGTAGTGGCTTCACACGGAAATAAAGTAGGTTTAAATTGAATGTTAGGAAGAAATTCTTCCCTGTGAGGGTGGTGGGGCCCTGGCACAAGTTACCCAGGGAAGCTGTGGCTGCCCCATCCTTGCGAGTGTTAAAGGCCAGGCTGGATGGGGGTGGAGCAGCCTGGTCTAGTGCCCATGGCAGGAGGCTGGAATGAGATGACCTTTAGGTTCCCTCGCAACCCAAACCATTCTTCGACTTCCAGGCACGCCAATCTTGGGGAAAGCCAGCAGGGGTTGCCCTGGCCTCACCTCCACTTCTTCGGACTGCATGCGCAGGTCGCAGGGCGGCTTGACGGCGCGGGGCCGGCTGGCAAACCAGTAGGCCACCACGGCCGCAAAGGCGCCGATGCCCACCAGCGCTGTGGCCGGCAGGTTGCGGAAGAACTGGCTGAGGTCATCGAACTCGGGCAGCCGCAGGCTCCGCAGGATCTCCTGGGCCTGCATCTTCTCCGCCAGCGAAACGGCAAACTCTGCAAGAGCCAGAGGGGTGGGTCAGGTCGGGTGAGGCCAGGCTGCAGGCGGGCAGAGGCAGCACAGGTCTCTGGGAAGGGGAGAACATGCTTTGCCTCATCGGCCATTGCAGACACCCTGCTCTGCTGAGCCGTGGGGCTGCCTGCCCATAGCCACCCTAACTGAGAAAAACAGCACCTATGGAAGAGATAGAAGAAAGGAGGAAACATCCCAAGCAGTGTGAGCAGGAACAGACAGCTCACTCCTTAAGCATCACTGAGTACCAATGTACAGGAGGTGATGCAGCTGCAGTTATCTGGAGTGAGAGATGCTGAGACAAGCTCTGGGATCCAGTGATGACCCCTCTGGGCTGCCAGGAGCTTTCTCTGCCTTCCCTGAGCACGACTGCACAGACAGTTGTGCTGGGCTCACAGAGTGGGAACAGCTCCTGGGAAAGGCAAGGTCACGCTGTGGATCGGGCATCGATCTAGATTCTGCCGCAGCAGGTGGCCTTGCCTTTTTTCCCTTTTGCACATATAGAAATATCCACCAGAGAAAATGAGCCAGGCAGGTGGCTCACTGCTCCAGAGTGAGAGGTCAGGCTGTCCTCAGGGGACTCATGTTTGGGTGTTGAGTACACAAGGAACATTTTAAATAACTCCTGTTTACAGGGACAGCCCCGTATCAACTCCTCACTGGGGAGTCTCCAGTATCGGCCAGCCCTCTGAGGGATGAGCCAAGCAGGTGCTGCCCCGGGGGAATCCAAACAGTTAAGGTTTCCCACAGCTTTATTTATAACTTTACAAGAGTCAAGGTCTTTAAAAAGTTTTTCAGCCACGTGAGCCCAGGCAGCCCCTTTCCTTTTTTCTCTCTGGCCTTGCTCCAGCTTGTGGAGCTACATGGCTTCACTTCCATGAGGGGGCCAGGACTTCCCACACAACAGCACCACTGACACAAACCTGGTTTTTTTCTCCTGGGAACAGTGCCTGGGCTGCACTATCCTGAAGTCCTGAGGGTCAGGACTGTCCTCTAGTAGCTTTCTGTGTTTGTGCCAAGTGAGCACTGGGGTTGGCACAGGCCAGGTGGTGAACAGGGGGGCACCCCTTGCAGAAGGCTCTGGAGAAGGTTTTAAAGTTTGCACAAGGAAAAAAATCCAACCTAACAAACAATTAACCTCACTCACTTTTGGGTTACAAAATAGTGAGGGCAGCAGCAATGGGACAGTGACACAGAGCCCATGTTCAGGGTCATCCATCTCCCCCTGAGAGCTCTGGATCAAATGTCCCTCTGGCCCCATGCTGCTCCCTGATGCTGACCCAACATCCCACAGTCACCTCTGCTCCCAGAGAACTCCCGACTGTGCAAACCCTCTGGGACTACAACCAGTCTCTTTAAGAATGGTTGAACCCCTCCAGTAAGCACATTCAGATGATGTTACTGGGAAATACCCACACAGGAGGCAATTTTCTCCTGAGATTTGACCATCTTTTCAGAAATCTCCACACATGATAAAATACTGACTATGAGACTGCAATGATGCTAGGATGAACTGGTCCAGCTTGCCCAGAGAAGGTGTGGATGCCCCACCCCTGAAAGTGTTCAAGGACAGGCTGGATGGAGCTTGGAGGAACCTGGTATAATGCAAGGAGTTCCTGGTCATGGCAGGGCGGTTGGAACTGGATGAGTTTTAGGGTCCCTTTCAAACCAAACCATTCTGGGATAAAATGATTCTATGAACTAAGCCAGAGTACTGATTTCTCCCCTCAATATTTCTTGATACCAGACTATGAAAAGCAGCCTGACAAACACACTTTTACTACAAAAACTGGGAGAGCTTAGCAAGGGAGCTATTAATTTGCTGATGAACTGCCTATTTGTGCAAAAGCATTTCAGCAAATCCCAATTAAGACTGTCTGCTCCCAGAAACAGCCTGTCCCACCAAAAGCAGCCACCCAATTTGCTGGTTATACTGAAGTCCTGGGAATTGCTCCCTCAACAGCAGCCTGTAAGCACAGTTTTGTATCCATCCACGCAGTTAAGTTGAAAGTGGAAAGCTGGGAGGGTGCCTGTGGGAACAGCACTGCCATGGGGGGAGGCTTGGCTACAGCCATATACTTCTGTCCTGCTTCTGCCCTGCTCAGCTGCAGGAATTGCCTGGGTGGAAGCAGGATCAGGCCTTTACATCTCTCTGGGTCAAGGGCATCCACGGACATCTAGAGCTCATAGCATCAACAGAAGAATCATAAGAGTCAGGACTGCAATTTCTGTTCACATTCAATTATGGCACTGCAGAGTTCACACAAGTTGCCTTTTGCAAAAGTTAATCCTGGGGTTTGCATCCCAAACTGATTCATGAGAAGTCCATACTTGATCTGCTCAGAGCAGCCAACCTGCCCTGGGATGGTGGCAAGGAAAGGGGCCCAGGTGTATTTGGGATGATCCGAGAGAACTGCCTCACCCCCTCCCTGTACCTACAGAAAGAGGGGTCAGGGGTACCTGGATCACAGCCTCCTCTGAAAAGTCAAGACAAGCAGCTGAGCATCTCATGGTCACATGCTCTGGGAGTACAATTCTCGTGTGATCAGGAAAATAAATAATAGTGATTTAAACCCAGCACAGTTGGGCTAGGTTACCCACCAGCAAGGCAGCGTTGCAGAGCAAGCAGAGTGCCAGCAAGTGCACAGCAGGCAGCTGCTGCTGTCACCTTGGGCCCAGGAACAGCAGCAGGATGCTCTCCACACCCCTTCTCTACATTTCTGTTACCTTTGTGCCCCATTTCTGGCACGTCTTGGCCCCATTTCTGTTGCCAAGGTGGATCTACCAGCCTGCTGCAGTTCATGTTCCCCACAAGCAAGCAGCCCTGGGTGCCAGTTGAGCAGAGCATGGCACCCATGCATGTGGCTCATGAAAATGCTGACATTTCCATTTATTCCAAGTGGCACTTCACATCACCGGATTTCTAAAATATTCCCATGGCAAAGAAAAGAGAAACAAATATGCAAGCAAGGACAGAAAAAAGTGGTTTGGAGGAAGGAAGGAAGAAGTGCTGGAGAGGTGCCAAGAGAGTACAGCCATGGGTGAGAGCTGGAGATGCCTGGCACAGGGGAATGAACTTCCCAGCCTGGGTCTGGGCTGAGCAGGGCTCCTGCAGCCTTGAGGCAGCCAGCAGTAACTTTGTGCTCCAGGTCACCCACCAGCCTGTGTTCACAGCAATCACCCCCAGAAAAGGGCCTATTTTATTTTGGTAACAAATGACTCTCTTGTACGATTTAGTTTTCATCTTTTTCTGCTGGAAGTGATTCTGTAACTCCAGTCAAGGGAGTTCAGTGACATAAGCCAGCGTGGGAACAGCCTCAGACTACTGGTGTGTGCCTAATGCAATTAAAATTTTACTGGTCCTGTGCAGCCACGCAATCACATCCTTCCTACCATTCCATCAGTGCCTGCTTGGGAAGAACAACTCCTGTTGGGGCATCCATATCCTCCTGCCCCCCGGCATTCACTGTGGGATGGGGAAGAGGTGGGTGATTCATGTCCATCCTGGAAAATGGGCAAAGTATCCCATCACCATCCCTTTATTCAAGCTCCAACAAAGGCTATTTACATTAAACTCCATAGCACAAAACCAAACCCAAATAAGCAGCTTTTCAATATATCTGAGAGAATTAACTGTTTGCAGTGGGGATCTACAAAGCAGAACCAGTGACATGCAATGGCTCAGAGCCTGCAGACCCTCAGCTTCTCTCAGAGCAAGCTGGACTATCCCGCCAGCAGCAGTCACCATGGATCTGTGTCCTTGGCTACGGCACTGACTGCTCACTCATTTCACTGAGGAAACAGAATTTAAAGGATCTAAAACATCTCAATTTAGACAGGCAGATTTAGTAGTGTTTCACTGAAGTAAAACACTACAAGCTTTTTGAACTCTTTTCTCATGTTTAATTCTGCAGAGCCCAGACCCAGAGATTTATAGCTGTTTTCCTGAAATGGGGTCAGTGACAGAAGATTTGCACAAAGAAGCATCCAGCAAAACTTGGACCACTCTCCCTCACCTTCCTGTGCAGAACAAAAACATGCCTAGTGCTCTGTACTGAGGGCTCAGGAGACTTTGCAATAGGGATTCAAATCACGAATGGCACTCAAATCATGACTATGCCACTACAGGAGAGTTTCCATTTGCCAAGGGGAAAGGGAGCATCAGCATTCCCAGGGACACATAAAGATATTTGTCAGATTGCATCACTGGAAACCATTTGTTTATTTAAATGAAAGCTGTTGCAATAATTAACATCTTTATGAAAACATGCACAAAGGCTGCCACAGCCATGCAGGCAGAGGGGGGATGTTGTGTATTGCTTGCAGAGTATAATCATTCTTATTTTTCCTTTTTCCTCAAACTCTATGTAGGCATGCTGTGGGACATCAAACCTGGGAGAAGCCTCTGCCATTAAATGCAGCTCAGGTACCTCTGACCTTCAGCAAATTGGCCAGGGAACTCCTGGGACACCACAGGCTTTGAATTCCTAATCACTGCTGTAATTAAAACCAGAGAGTTGATGCCAAGTCAGCCTCTGCTCTGCAGCTCCACAAGTTTTCCCTGTGTGGGCACAGAGGATGAGCCTTCAGTTCTCATCCTGAAGCCAGTGTGGGTTGGGTTGGGCTCAGGTGAGGCAGGGGGACACTGACCACTTCTCAGCAGGCTGGGATCACTAGATTTTCTCTAGATTTTATGGGAACAAGTGATCCAATGAGATCTCCTACCACAGCCTGTGCTGTGCCTCAGCCACAAATGCAATACCCAGTTTAATCCAAACCTGCAGATTTTTTCTCATTTGTTTCACTTAAACAGGAAAAGTTGGAAAACTCATGGCACTTGGCCACCTTTCCATTTTCAACTAGTTTGAGATCAAATCAATTTATTCTGTTTTAATAATTTTACACTATAGTGTTTATGGGAATGGTAATGCCACACTTTACAGCAGGACAAGTGCAGTGTTAATCACAGAGAGAAAATGCCATTATGTATTTGTTGCACATTACAGAGAGCTACTGAAAACCTTACAGAACAATTCCCTGCTGTGAGACAGGAAGCTAGGCAGTCTGCAAGCTTGCAAACTGCTTGAGAAAGAGTAAAGGATGTGATAAACATAAAGGGGAAAATAGGAACACCAGAAGCATCTGAAACTATGAAAGAATCACTGTGTAAAAATCCAGTAAGCAGCCCCAAAATGAAGCAAGAGACAAGCAATACTTGGCTCACATAGTTTTGCAGAATACCTAACAGTTTCTGTCCCACACATGCAATTGTGGTATAAACACATCACCAAAACAGTGACCCAAAACATTCCCCTGCTTGTTCTGCATCCCTCCAGAGCAGCCTGGGCAGGGGTGACCCCACAGCCCTGACCCACCACACATACTTGGATGCATGTACAGGGACCCTCTGTAAGGGTTAATCAACCACACATGGGATTCAGCAATTACCAGGATTATTGATCAAGCCAAGGCTAATACTACTTAAAACTTTCTGAAACAATACCTGCTTTTGCTCCTCTAAAGTGACCTATCTCACTATAGCCCTTTTCTCCATGTAATGTCTCTCACCTTCAGACACATCACCCTGAGCCATCTTCCACGGCCTCCACGTGATGTATCACAGCTTTGATTTTTGGGACAGCACATTTTCATAAAAACTGTGTTTTCAATTTAAAAAAATGCCCCCTACCTACCAAAACCAACTCTCTAGACCAAACTGAACTCTTACAGGTGCTTAATTTTACCCACTGAGCAAAATAATTGCCTCTCCAGTGCACAATCACAATTACTGTGTTTTACATAGATCACACAATTCTTTGCAGGATCAAATAATAATAGAGGACTCAAAGGCAAGGCACTGGGCCTCATTGACTGTGGTTCCACTATAACTCAATGAGTTATAATTGGGAAGGTGGAAAAAAAGGGGGGGAAAAGGGAACTAGTTTAGAGATAAAGTTTCTTTTTTGTATTATTATGCCGGTGCTCAGGCAACATAAGAAAGGGTAAGAAGCGATGGATAGCAAACAAGGGAGGACAGGCACATGATGCCTGTGAGACTCTGGAACTTCTCTCAGGAGCAGGTACTGGAGAAGCACCCCAAGATCAAGAAATGTTTTAAAATCAGTTTATAGCTCTTATATTCTATTTTTACTAACAAAGAATATCCTTCTCCCTTTCCTTTGAGCATCAGACCCATACAATCTGTGAAACTGGCCTTTTGCCAACCTGACTATTAAAGAACAGGGTTTCAATAGTACCTAAGCCTCTTCAGCTCAAATTGCTTTCATGCCAGCAGAGCCAGCTGGGGGCTTGGTGCACCCCGAACTCAGGGTCTGGGCATGGGAGCAGTCGTGGGGCTGCAGCAGTGCCATCAGAGACTGTCCCCATGCCCCTGCCTCCCCACTCACCTCCCCCAGTGCCCTCCTTCCCACTCAGCAAGGCAGAGTTATCCACAATGGAAAAAGGCTTTGCATCCAGGTCAAGCCTTGGATCTGCGGGAGAAGAATAAGGCAAATAAACTTCATGGCAAGGAGGCCAGTCGGGCTTTCCTGTGTCCTCTGGTGAGTGAGTGAATGAGTGAGTGAGTGAGTGAGTGAGTGAGTGAGTGAGTGAGTGAGTGAGTGAGTGAGTGAGGAGAGCACAGGCAGGGATGAAAGAGACCAGTTCAGCATCAGCATATAGTTGGGGCTGTGGTATAAACTTGGCCCAGTGCTGAATTATTTTTTTAGGAGACAGGCAATTTCACTCAGGACAGATAAAATGTCTGAGAAAAGGCTGCTAAATTACTGGGTCCCACCTATATATGGGATTTACACACATGCAATTATATATCTGCATGAGTGGATGTAAATGCTTGTGTTTGTGTGTGCATATATATGAAATATATATAAAAAGCAGATTTTCCCCCTACTCTGGGTGACTGGTGATTAACAGCACTAATTGCAGAATAACCATGTGCCCCTAGCATTACTGTAGAAACATCTCCCTCCTTAAAAAGCTCTAAATAAGTAGCAGGTGCATTAACAGCCGGGGTGTGAACCACATCTCCCTATGGTTCCTGGGGACAGGGCTAATGGCAGACCACAGCACGGGGCTCAGGGATTTGCTGATCCTCCAGCTTCCATCCACCTTCCTGACAACCCCAACCCCAAAGGTAAGGCACAGAAAAAGAATGGGAATCTCCAAGCAACCGGAGGAGCAGCATAGCCTCTGCTCCCTCCTGCTCTGCACTGCTGGGAAATGTATTTGTAAAACACAAGATCTTTGCAAGCATCCACTAAAAAGGGAAAAATGCTAACAAGGAGCTCAGTGTCCTGAAAGAAACCAGTAATCACACGCAAATAGAAGTATTTAAAGTATCTAAAATATCTACAGCATATCTGTCCCTTGCCTAGAGAAATTATTCAATAAATAATTCAGTGCTATGCAGAGATCTTACTTCAGACACTTGAGATCTTTCAGAGAGCAAAATCCAGCCCACAGCTGTCTGGAAATGCCCCTTGCTTGGAGCCATGCACAGACCACCACCTCATCCTCATCTCTCTGCATTGGGTCCCTCTTTATCCACTGATACCAAATCCTTATGGAAAGCTTCATCCTCCATCCCACACCTCCTCACCCACTCAGCACAGCTCAAACATGTGGACCAATCTAAAAATACCTTTTGCACCCCTGAGCAGAGTGGTGTAGCAGCCCTCAGAAGCCACTATGACTCACACAAATGGAAAAGCCCTGACTGGGAATCTGGTCCAAATCTGCCACTCCTCTGGATAACAAAGCATCAGGAAGCCCGTGCAAGCACTTCAAGTTTCCTACCAAAAGGGAAAAGCTCAACAGCTCTGCTGTCTCTGAAGTCTATCAGTTGCCTAAGGCACAACTGCTGAAACATCCTTATAAGGTTACCCAGCACCAGCATGAGCCAGAGTCATGAGGTTTCATTGACCAGGCTAAAAACCTCAGCCTGTGGTTGCAGAGGATGCAGTTCAGATGGGAAAATCTACATGGGATACTTTTGCACCCGCTATCCCTCTCATCATATTCATCTTGTTCCCCTTATGCCAGTGTAGCTTCTGTGTGCTCACCCCAAGTGAGCTCAGGCCAAAACATAACCCAGCCAGAAGGAAAAGCAAACCACCAAACTTGGGGGGTTTTCTGGCTGTCTTCAGTTCTCTGGAGCCTGCTCACACAACTGCACCAAAATCAGCACAGGGGCTGCAAAGTTCCATCTGGGGAAACCAGAGCCTGAACCAGAGTCTGCTTCCCTGGCTCACAGGCAGCACAGTCCACAGGAGCATCCCATTGAGGTGACTAAAGCAGGAGAGAATTTGCCACTCAGCCTTATGGCAAAGCTTGCAGGTGGCAGTGAACCATGACAAGTTTTCTGGGCTCATGCTGAAGTGCCATGTGCTGCTGGCATTGTCACACAGGGCTGGATCCTCACAGGTCACCATGGGGCTGCTTTTGCAGGGCTGGGGCTTCATTATGGACACTGCTCACAGAACATCTGCAAAGCTGCCCCCTTCTCAGAAGTACTCATAAGCAATTGTCAACTTCAGCTCTTGTGAAGAACGAGGTTTGTTGGGTTGGGTTTTGGCTTTTTTTTTATTTTTTACTGACATTGATGGTTGATTGTCCCATATACTATATGATTCCTGAATACTCTGTGTCAGGCAGCAAACAAACAGCTTAAAGAATGGCATAAAAATAGTTATCTGGGGCAGAGTACAAAGAGAAGCAGTTAATGGAAAGGGAGAATGGAGCTGCACCCCTGACAGCTGGCTTGGCAGAGTGGAGATGTGAAGGTGCTTTGCAAAGAGCTTGATGGCTTGTTGCCAGGGAAAGTTTTGATGTTTGTCTTTAAATACTGAATTTAAATAAACCTTAGTACTGTCTGTAGAGGCCCTGGTCCAGCTAAGAAGCCCAGTCTCCTGAAGGCTCTGGAGCAGTGTCAGTGCAGAGCTGCAGCGGGCAGCACAGAGGTGCAGGGACCCCAAGGGGAGTTACCCTTCAATGCAGCCAGGTGGGATGTACTCCCCTCCTCAGCTCGCTGCCTGGCTCATTTTCAGTCTCAGCACATGAACATGCCATAGCCAGGCCCTGGGTGGTGATCTCACTCTACAAAGCTCCTGGCCCATGGCTGGATGGAGGCAAGGAGATTTGGGGCACAATGCCAGGCAGGGAAGAGGCTGGTACCACAAGCATGCATTGCCCTGGCTGTTGAGGGCTGGCTCTGCTGTCCCCACAGCAGGTCACTGCCAGACAAGGACACACATGCAGGCAAGTCCCTGCTGCCAGTTCCCAGCTCTCCATGACCATTCACACCCTGCCTTTGGCTGCATCTGGAGGGTCACTGTGTGACACTGGGCACAGTGATACAGGGACACTTGAAGGGACAGCCCTGTCTCCTGCTGTATGCACAAACCACACAGGTCTGATTCCTGCTGGCCTCTGGCAGGGTAGGATGGATCACCCCAAGTCACATCAATGCTGGACTGGGCCATGAGGGGCCCCTTGCCTTGTGCCTACACTGGGGCACAGGGCTGTTGGCACAGAAGTAACTGTCCTGCTATAGTATCAGAAAAAGTTTACAAGCAAATCCCCACCTGGCATGATCAGATGGCATCCTGGTGCAAGGGTGGGGTCATGTCCTCCCTGCATGACTCCCTGACCCACCACACAGCCGCCTCCACCCCTGCTGGAGCACAACTTGGTGGAGCCCACACAAGCTGGGATGCCCCACCATAATCCAGGCCTGCCAGGGCAAGGAATCCACCGGACCATCTGCCCCTTCCATCACTCCCACACCCACCCTGCCTTTCCCAGGCATCAGCACAAATATTTGTGCACCAGTCCAGGGGTACTGATCCAGCTGCAAACCTTTTTGGTTCATTGCTGCCGTTTCTTTTGGCAGCAGTACCAGAATAAAGTGGTTTCTGAATAACACTCTGAGGACCCTGCCAGCCAATTGCATTCAGGCAAGCATGGGAGTGCTTCATCCAAAGTGACACAGAAAACTAAACAAGCTCATAACAGAAAATCTTCCATAATGCTTAGGACATGACACAGTGGCATGCCCGGAGCTAGTCCTGCAGAGCACAGGGAAGAACAGGAATGTTTGGAATACCTCTTCCAAGCCAGCTGTTTGCCTGCATTGTCTCTCTGACAGCTCAGACTGGACCAAAACACTTATTTAGTCAAACTTCAATTTTGTGTTGCATTCTGGAATATCAACAGTTATGCAGCAAGTGTTCACAGCAGGGTAAGCAGGCCAGACTGCAGCTGGCATTGTCTCCAGCCACGAAGATCCTGGAAATTTGGCCTGTTGCTGTCTGCAGCAGGCTGCCTGTGCATTATCACACCACAGATTTTCATCTTCTGCTGCAGATGTAGAGAGACACCTCAGAGTTTGGGCCATATCATAGCTAAACACTGTCTTTATTATTATAAGGAGCAATTCTCTTTATGCCAATCCTACAGCTTGAAGGGCTCCAATACTTACTGATCTGCCACTGCAGTTAAAGCAAAACCATACCAAAATGGAGAGGACTGAAAGGCTCTGTCAGCTCTGTATCAAACACATGCCCATGAAGACAGTATTACAACTCTCACACTAGAAACTGAAACAAGAAAATTACATCAAAAATGGGAGCTTATAAAAAAAGTAACAGTAGTGTTACTAACTATAACAAATACAGTGGTATCCCTCTCTTAGAGTAAGCTGACCATAATTAGACCAGGTTAATTACCAAGAAAGTGCCCTGCAAGTTCATGGAATCTCAATTAGGTTGTAAGATGCATTGAAGATCATCCAGCCATCCCCCACCCCATGGGCAGAGATGCCCTTCACTAGGTCAGATTGCTCAGGACTCCATCCCACCTAGTCCTGTAGTTGTAGTGCATTTCTAAAGGACCCTGTCTGCACAGATGGGAAGGAGTGAGGGGATACCAAAGGTTAAGTACACATGGAGAAGGCATTGTTTTATCCAGTCCCTGTGCACACAGAACGTGACTGCCTGAATCGTGACTACCTGAATTGGCTCCAGGTTTTATCCCAAAACAAACCAGAAACTGAAGGCAGCTTTGAAAGTTGTTCACGGTTTATTTGGCAACCTTGCAGTGCAGTAAGGGGCAAGAAAATAAAGAGGCAGGCCATTTGCCAAAAACCCAAAGGAAAGCAACTCCCCCCCTCCCACTGCAGGTGGGGGACAGCAGCAGGGGCAGCAGTCAGGGCAGGAGCAGCATGATGCAGCAGCCTTGCCCACTGCACAGACCTGCCGGCTCCTGCCGTGCCCTCTGCCTGCCTGGGCCCTGTGCCAAGAGCCTCCAGGCAGAACTGAAACACGCTGCCTGCAAAGAGCCAGAGCTTCTCAAAATAATCTCCTCTGTGCACGAGAGTATCACCGTGCTTTTAAAGGAACACAACTTGATGTTTCTCTCTTGCACGTTAACGGTAAAAGCAGAGTGATTACTGCAGAAAGGGTAATGGTATTAGGGACACTCTCACTGCCCAGGTGCAGGAGGTTTTCCGAGGAGGCCACACAGTGCACACAGCCACCTCTGACCCACCACATGGTACACCCCCAGGAGCAGGCAGGGACCCTCCACCTTCCAGAAAGCTCCCCAAAACTACTGAAATCATCCTCCCATTCTCTTCACATCCCCAACCCTCTCTGTCCCCTGCATGCCAAAGGATGAGATGCACCAGCAACAGGCACATACACAATACAACAAGCAAGAAATCACACTATGTCCAGATAGGGGATTTCATGGCTACAGAGAAGGTTTTGGTGTTCTGTCTCTGACACCAAGGTGCATCCCCATGAGCTCTCACACCCAACACAGCAGCAGGCTCTTCCCATGTGGATGGAGCATGCTCATGGTTCCATGCTTGAGGAAAGTGAATGCAAAGCATGGAATTAGGAACATCACAGTACACAGAATGCTTGCAACCTACCACTGCTGCATAGCTTTGGCAAAGGCAAGTTTTGTCACCAGCTCCAGGAGATCCCTCAGGCAGAGATACACATTACACAGAGCCTACACTGAAGTCTGGGTGGCTGAAAGTTGAGACACAGAAACCTAGAAACCAGCAGAATGTCACAGAATCCCAGAGTCATTTAGGTTGGAAAAGCCCTCTCAGGTTATGGAGTCTAACCATTCCCTCAGCACTGCCAGGCTTGCCACTAAACCACGTCTCAAAGTGCCATATCTACATATTTGTTAAATCCCTCCGTGGATGGCAACTCCACCATTCTCCTGGGCAGCCTCTTCCAGAGACGAAAAATTCTTCCGGTGAAGAAATTGTTCTTAATAGCCGACCTAAACTTCCCCTGGCACACCTTGGGGTCATTTCTCCATTTGCTGCTTGGGAGGAGACCAACCTCCCCACCTAGTTTCAACCTCCTTTGTACAGTGATAAGGTCCCTTCTGAGCCTCCTTTTCTCCAGGCTGAGCTCCCCCGGCTGCTCCTTATCAGTCTTGTGCTTCACACTCTTCCTCAGCGTCTTTGCCCTTCTCTAGACACACTCCAGCACCTCAATGTCTTTCTTGGGGTGAGGGGCCCAAAACTCAACACAGGATTCAAGGTCAGTCACAACTAAACAGGTGTGCCAGGCTCCGCAGAGCTCCAGCTGTGGGAAACAAGCCCCGATGTGTAGGGTCAATAGTTTGGGGCAAAAGAGAGGCAGAGTCCTCCAGGGAAGCCCCAGATGCCAGGCTCCAGCTCTGCATCCCTGTGAAGTCGCCCCCGCGCCCGACTGGGTGCAGGTCGGGCTGCCCTCAGCCGTGATCCCGGGGTGCCGGGAGGTCTCCGGCCCCCAGGGCTGTCACCCCGCGCTCTGGAGCCCCGCAGCCCACGCGGGACCCACGGGGCCGTCGCCTCCAGCGCTGGGAACTCCAGCCAGAGGCGGGCAGGAGCTTCCCCCCCCCACTTAAGGCTGTTGGAAACACCCGCAACAAGGGGAAATTGCCAAAGCCACGTGCCAGTGACCCCGTCCCACGGCCCCGCAGGAGCCCTGCTGCATCGCCCCCGCGAAACGAGCGCACCCACGGCCGGCAGCGCTGCGGCCCCGCTGCACAGCGGCTCTCTCCTGCTTCTGGCGGCTGTGCTCGGCTCGGCGTGCCGGAGCCCGCCTCCGGTGGAGCCTGCGGGCCCCCGGGACCCGCCCGGAGGCCCCTGGGATGGGGGTCCCGTCCGGAGCCTCCCGGGTCCCCCCAGACCCACCCGAGCCTTGCCCGGCCGCAGCTCCTGGATGGCGCTGGGATCCCCGCGGGCTCCTCGCAGGCACCGCAGGGATCACAGTGACCCCCCCGCCGGCACTCACCATCCGCCGGGTGCCCCGGTCCCTCTGGTGCCCGGTCAGCTCATGGCCGGGGCTCTGCCCTCCCGCTCCCCGCGCAGAACTGCTGACTCCGGGACGTCCCTCCCCCTCCCATCTGCGAACGGCTGAAAGAAGTTAAGCTTGGCTAATATCGGCTTAGGCTGTATTAGCGCAGCAGCAGCAGCGATGCCCGCTGTAACCCTTGAGGTTCCACATCCCGCCGATGGGAACCGCCTGACAGAGAAAAAACCCACCCTCTCCGCTCCTAAATATTGCAGTATTTTCGCACATCTCTGTCATACTGGAGGATTTACAGGCTCGGAGCAAGGCTTTTGGGTGTAAAACTGTAAAACCGTCCTGCAAATGCGCAGTTTAAAATAAGAAACGGCTTTTTTTTTTCTTCCCTTTGGGAAAAATCATAAAATAAAGTTTCTGACACTGAGAAAGTCTGTGCCACCAGTTCACGTCTGCTGAACTATAAACTTCATAGGTCAGATATGGACAGACATTTCAATGGGCAGATGGTGACAGGACAAAGGGTAATGGCTTCACACTGACAGGAAGCAAGGTTACATTAGATATTGGAAGAAATTCTTCCCTGTGAGGGTGGTGAGACACTGGAGCAGGCTGTCCTGAGAAGCTGGGGTTGTTCCACCCCTGGATGTCCAAGGCCATGTTGGATGGGGCTTGGAGCAACCTGGGATAGTGGAAGGTGTCCCTGCCCATGGCAGAGGGATTGGAAGTGGATGACCTTAAAGGACCCTCCCAACCCAAAACATTCTTTGATGATAGAGTAGAATAAATCCAAATCCCCTGAATCAATAAAATAGCAAGAGAGTAACTATTGCCAACATCATCCTTATACTGCTGTATATATTGAAAGAAAAAAACCCAACATCCTCGTATTTCAGCCTAAACCAGGTTTTGTCAATTAACACTCAAAACAACAAGACCAGATCTTTGAAATTCATTTGTCATGGTAAATTATTAACATTTACATTTGAAAGATCCGGCTGAGATACTCTCTTAACTACAAGAACATTCTTTTCAACTGAAAGCCAACAGTGTCTGATAGCTTCCAACTCCCCACTCCTGAGCAAAGATAACACGGGTGTGCCACCCCTGGGCCTCCGGGAGCCCTTGCTCCATATCATCACATTATTTATTGTTCATTTTTTACTGTTCAATTCCTGCTTAGGACTCTGGCTGTTAGGAAGGCATTTGAATGGTCTGCCCTTCCAGAGACTGAATATCTGGCATTATTAACACTGAAATTACTGTTTTCCTAAACTACTTTTTTTTCCTGGCTGCATCTCCACAACCTCTTGGCAGAAAAGGGGGGAGCAGAGGGAGAGAAACTGTCTGAAGACTCACTATTACCATAGTTAATAAAGTTTCTGTCTGACCTGTCCTAAATTTTACTTGAGATATTTGAGCTCGTAATGAAGAATTCTCAAGGAACACTTAAAACCCATGAATGAAAAGACTATTTAATGAGATTTCAGGCAAGATTGTCCAATATCACTCCTTTGGGTCACATGGGGGTGTTCTGCAATCAGGCCTGATTCACCAAAATTCTAGGGTAGGGCAGGGAGTACTAGACTGAATGGTCTGCAGGTCCAAATCAGCATCACAGTGCCGGCTTAATGGCACCTCAGCAATATTCACCAGCTCAGATTCCTGCCCCTTTGTTCCTTGTGAGCCACAGCTTGACAGCATCTTTGTAGCCAGGAAAATACTTCAGGTGTGTGAACAGCCCTGGGCTGACTGGGAGCTTCAGTGCCAGTAGCCCACAGTCTCAGCGTATCTGTGCTCATGATTAAATGCCCTAAAGGGGATGGGGGGGATCCTGATTTCACATGAATATTGGATTAAAAACAACATACTGTGCTATGGAGCTCTTCTTCAAGCTCCTGCTGGTAAGGGCTGGTCTTCCCTACCAACATGAAGCTCACCATGGGTAATATACCCTCAGCGTAGGTGGTGAGATAGAGTAAAATGTGTTTTGTGGTAGAGTCTGACCCTTTTACCTCCTCTGTAAATACCCTGGGCAGTAATTCTCTTTCTCTTTTCTTGCTTTCATTGCACATACATACATATCTGGACTCACTCTCTGAAACAACCGTTGGAGATATTTGAGGGAGAACAAAGAGAGGAAGCTGGATGTGGGCTGTCTACCTTAAGGGGAAAACGATGTAAGCATACTTGAAGTAATACACTGAATAAAAGCTTTCCCCCCTCCAGAATTTTCTGCCAGATAATTTGCAGGGCAGAGTGATGGGGACAGGGCTTTATGTGAAGAAAACCGCATTTTTTGGACTCACAGCCAAGAGAAAGCACACAGTTCTCCATAAACAGGGATTTACTGTGAGATCTTTTGGCATGGGAGCACAGAGTTCAATTCTGTTTTCAGATCCTCCTGCAGATGTGTGAGCTGTGCCCTGCAGAACAGAAAGCTGAGGGTTTGTGAGGCTGAGCACAGAGATCCTGAGCATCCAGACCCCCACCTTGGCAACAGGAGCCACAAAATCCTTGAAGCTTCAAACCAAGATGTGGGTGACTTCTGTAGCAATCTGCTCATACTGGCCCTCACCTTAGAGCATTAAGTAGCAGGGATGTTTATACAAAGTAAAAAGGAAATTAGACTTCACCTTTTGTGCTCAGTCTAAAGCCCAGTGAGACCCACCTACCAGTAATATCAATGGAAAGACTTCAAGGGACTTCTATGGGATTTGGCTGGGACCTGACCAATCCAGGAAAAAAAAAAAATCTCCATAAATCACAGTGCTTTTAATCCTCCCAGCCAAATAAGAAGTTAAAGAGTTGAGTCCTATAAAAGAGAGTAATCTATAGAATCTCTCTATGCTTTTATACTTTATCAAAATTAATGAGAAATGCAGATTAAGGTTGAATTTTAAATATTCCTGCTTATAGCCAGGAGAATACAGGTAACGGTTTTAAACTAAAAAAGGGTCAATTCAGACTAGATATAAGGAATTATTTTTTATAAAGAAGGTGGTGACACACTGGCACAGGTTGCCCAGAGCAGCTGTGGTTGCCTCAGCACTGAAAACATTCAAGGTGAGGTTAGACAGGGCTTGGTACAACCTGGTCTGGTTGAAGATGTCTGCTCATTGTAAAGGGGTTAAACTAGATGAACTTTAAAGGTCCTTTCCAACACAAGCTATTCTATGACTCTATGTAGAGTCATCAGAGCAGCTAAACGAGGCTGTACCACCAGGAAACCACACAGAGCTGAGATAGCCTGGGAACTTCCATCACACAGTGGAAGAGCTCTACTTTCCCTTCCAAATTCTGAGGATAACTCAAAAAAACCCAGCTGCTGCTATGGTTTTCAGGACATTCCCATAAACCAGAGTGATAGCTTCAGTTACAGAACAGAAATCTGCCAGCAGTATCTCTACATTCCTGAAGGCCCATCCATGGAAAATCATGCATCGAGTAGAATAAAAAATAGCCACTAATTCAAATAATGTATAAAAAAGGGGAACTTTATTGCATTGTGTTTCTTTTTAGTGGTCGCCTTTTCTATTCTATATCTTCTGGTCAGATATTATGCTTTTATGTTTATACAGCCTATATTTTTGACCACTTCCAAAGAGCAGCAGGAAGCAAGCATACAGCACAAACAGAGGATTAATTCAATAATTAGGAATATTAATATCATGTTACTGGGCAAGTGTTTCTGCCTTCTCTCCCTCCAGCCCTCAATTTCCTTACACCACAGGGATGCCAACTGACAGCAAGGTAGCAAAAATAAACCCAGGATGATGAATTGATTGCTTATACATCTCTTCCCAGCTGTCATCCTCAAAACACTTTACAGGATCCAGAAGCACAGTCTCCACATTGCAACTGAGCATGGTAGGTGCAGCACACAGTGAGGTGCAGGGACCGTGTCCTAGGGGGTCTCTCCTGCACCCTGGCATGTCAGCAGGGCTGGCATCCATCAGCCAGAGACCCCAATTACATCCCACACCCAACTCCAGTTCCCCTGGCAGCAAGGGCCTGGCACTGTGCTAGAAAATGAGGGAAAAGGGGGAATTTGGCATCATCTCTTGGAGGATTTTTGAGAAATCTGTGTCTGGGCTGTGATTTGAGATGTCCTTAAATATTCCAAATTAAATACTTAGCTGAAATATTTTTTTTTGTCCTGACACTTATAGCAAGCATTGACATTGTTTGAATGATTTTTAAACACACGGTTTATGTTTCAGGATCTTTGTTGTTGCTTCAGGGTTTTTTATTTATTTTGTTAACTAAAGCAGCAATTAGGTTATTTCTATTTTTGTTTTTAGAAAGTTCGCTTTGCTCATCTCACACCCTGAGGCACCCTGCACCTTTCTGTCCCTGACACTGCTGTAACTTGCTTTTGCTCTACTGTTTTCACAGGTACTTTCAAGTCATTCTGAAGACATTTCTGTCTGTGCTAGATTTTGCAAACTCTCTGCAAGTCAGTCTGTGGCTGCACATAAGTGCATTGCCAGTTCAAAGATATATGCCACATTTCTGCTGATTTCTGTCAGGGCTTTCCCTGTCTCCAGCCTCCTTCCCCATACTTGCTGCAAAAACAGCCTTAAAATATTTTTCTGGATATTTTAAGCCTCCAAGAGGCTGGAGCAAGGTTCCAAAAGGGTTAAGATGGAGGAGGCCCCCAGACAGCTCCTTCTGCAGTCTCAATGACCCAGCGCTTTTGCCTTTTCAAATATATTTAACCAAATAAAGTGAATAGAGGATATGCAAATGCCTTCTCCGAAAAGAAACACAGCCCTGAATTGCTGTTGGCAGGTCAGAGCATCACACCACCCTCAGCAGCCTCTCAGCTGCAGGAGATCCGGGCTGGAGGAGGCAGTGGCACAAAAAGACACTTTTCAGGCAGAAAGAAAGCAGGACTCAGAGGGAGGAGGTCACTGGGAATGGCTCCCACAGCACCTCAAAATCCTGGTTCCCTGTGAAGAGGGTGGGGCCCTGGCACAGGTTGCCCAGCAAAGCTGTGTCTGTCCCATCCCTGGAAGTGTTCAAGACCAGGGTGGACAGGGCTTGGAGCAACCTGGTTTAGTCGCAGGTGTCCCTGCCCTGTAGCAATGCAAATGGGGTGCGTTAGGGGGACCCACAGTGAACAAAGGTTCAGGGGACATCAGGATTCTGGCACAATTAGGGTGACCTTTCACAAGCTGGTGCTCACAGGCTAGCCACAAGCTGCTCTCAGCTCCAAGGAGCTATTTGAACATTTTGCTGAAGAAAAGATATTTCTGAATGAGATTCTCTGGAGTTATGGAGAATGATTTTACCTAAAACTGAGCTGTATTGGTATCTTGGTTTGAAAGACAGGTGTCTGCCAAGAAAGGCAGGAACCTCCCTTGGAATGGAAAATATGACCCCTTTCCCTCCAAATT
>VZUI01066301.1:0-20293 GCA_013401135.1 Cettia cetti | reverse complement strand
AAAGAAAAGGGGGGGGGGGGGGAAATTAAAAACAAGCAATTTTAATAATGTCACTGAAAGCAGACAGGGATATAAAAATCCATTAAGAGCTGGAGTGGCCCTCGCAATGGGAAGTGCTCCAAGCCCTTCCCTTTCTGTCTCTGGCTGGCTCCCTCTCCAACCCCCTGAAAGGTAACCTTTAAAGCACACTCAGCAGCACAGTACTTAAACCTCTGGCATTTACCTTCATTTCACTCTGGCTTTTATTTCCTTCCAGGGGAGGAGGGCTTTTGCCTTATGAGAGGACAAGTTGGGTTGGTTTTTTTCCTTCCCCTCGGCTTGACTGTTTTCCTCTCCTGTGCAGGTGGTTTCTTTTTCCTCCTCTTGTTTTGCTGTCACCATCACCCAGGCACGCAGCCCCCATGGAGGGGGGGGGTCAGCCTAACTTCCAAGCCCCCCCCCAGACACCCCAAGCTGAGATTTGGGTGAGACTGGTGATGCTGGAGAGGGAACAGTGGCCTGAGGTTCCTGGTGGGCGGCAAGCAGGTTGCGATGCTCAAGGCACAGCAGCTTTTGGGGGGCTTGTCCTTTTTATGTGCACACATCCCTCAAGGCCCCCTAGGGAAGGGAAACCTCCAAACTCCCCTTGATATTCCTCTGCCCACCAAGAAATGCCCCTTGACGTGGTGCCTGCCAAATGTGGCCTCACAGGAATGCCACTTCCCCTGCTCCTCTCTGTTTGGGGTGGGGGAAGGCTGCTCCCCTCAGACAGGGCTCAACTTTGCTTTCTCCACTGCTGCCTTTGGAGTCGCTCTTCCAGAGGAACTCTGGCATATTTTTGAGCAGGAAACAGGATGATATTTGCAAGATGGACCACAAAGGGTCCATCTGCAACACAAAACTCAGGGTTCTGAGCCACTCCCACCACTCTGCCTCACCATCAGGGCCTCGCCTCAGCCTCCCTGTGACAGCCTCCCAGTTTTTGGCCCTTTAAGACCACTTAAAAGCTAGACCTGCAAATGCTTTGGGTGACCACTACATCCCTGTGAATCCTGGTGTGGAGCTTTGTGCCTCTGAGTGATGGATATCCATGTCCCAGTCACACCACAGTGTGCTCACGACATTTGCTTCCCCCCTGCCTTGAAGACCTCCTGCTTCAGGAGTCGTGGGATGAGCAGAGCATCTCATTTACAAAATAAAACCTTGTATTTTCCAGGCTGGAAGAGAGCTTGAAAGCATGACCTAATTGTGCTTGGACACCCATGGGCAAAGAAAGAGTCCAAACAATATTAATAAAAGGAAAGTGGCCAATTTTTGCAAAGCCATTCATTAATTTCAAGTGTGACCCAGGAACAGAGACATGAATTATTACCTCCTTCTAAGCCAGCAGCACTGTGAGCCCAGGCTGACTCTGTGCCATGTCCTGCACAGCAGGAGCCCTGAGCAGTCCAGGATCCCAGATGGACATCCCAAATACCTGGGAGCCATGGGGGAAGGTCATGCCCCTGCCATAGCTGCACCTGGGGGAGGCAGGAGCATCCTGAGGGCAACAGAGAGACCCAAAAGTTGCTCTTTTTCTGCAGCACCCCTTCTTCATCCCAATTTTTGGGGGTTTTTTGCCTCCCAATTTTCCTGAGAGCAAGTTTTCACTCTCTTTTATACCACAAGTCTTTCCTGAGCTGGCACCAATCAGGTCATACAGGAGTTACCAGTGATGCTTCCTCCTGTCCTTATGTCCTGCCAACATCCTCATGGAGCAACTCCAAAATCTCCCTCTCCTGTGGACCAGTGTAAATATTGATCAGCTAATCACTGCTTTTTCAGCGTGAAAGGGACCTGAAGAAGGGGCCAAACATTTGGGTCAGTGAGTAGAGCTTGGGTGTTTTGGTGGAGTTTGTGATTTTTGTGTTTTGGGGTTTTTTTTTAAGGGGAGTGATAACCCCTGTCCGATAAAGGCCAAACCTTCAACTCTTGATGGCTCTGGATCAAAATAAATCATCACAAAACAATCTGTACATCAGCCCCATGCTCTGACCTGCTCCAGGTACCAGCTGGATTACAGACTGCCACTCTCCCTGGCTCAGGACCAAATTTTCATGGCAAACAATCAGCACAACAAATGGTCAGAAAGGCAGCACGGCCTGCGAGCTGATTGCAACAGACTAAAACAGCCAGAAACAAGTAAAAAACCCACAAAATGGGGCAGATCAGCCACCTCACAGCTGCTACACGGTGCACTCCTTGCAGCTGGGCAGGTTGGAGAGGGCAGAGAAGCCTCCTGGGGAATGGGATTTCCTTTCACAATGCTGCATCCAAGGGCTGGGCCATGTCTGGGCTTAACCCAACAAGATGCCGTGGGCAGGGACCCCTTCCACTGCACCAGGGTGCTCCAAGCCCTGTCCAGCCTGGCCTGGGACTCTTCCAGGGGTGGGGCAGCCACAGCTTCTTTGGGCTGCCTGAAACAGATCATCCCCCTTGTTCATTTTTGCCAATCCCTCACCAGAGAACAGGATTTCAATCGGAATTTGTTGGAGCATCTGACGCTGTGGATGACAAGGGGGGTTTATTTAAAGAAAGGAAACAAGTGCAAAGCTATGAAATCATCTGAGGATTTTGTCTGAGCAGGATGGGATGGGGCTCTGGTGGCACTGAAAAAAAGAGATAACAAGAGAAAACTTTGGCTCTTTAGAGATTAATCTTTGCAGAGATTAAATTGAAGCCCTCAGGTCTGAGCCATCGATTGCATTTCGCTTCCCTGACAGTTTTGTGGAAGTACAAATTACAGAGGTTGTGGACAGTACTTTTTTTTTTAGCCATCCAGCAATTGGCTCATTTATGGGCAAGGATCTCCTTAGAGCCAGCCATGACAGCCAGGCAGAAGGCCAGGATCTGTTGGAATCCCAAATGGAACTGGGGGATCTTTAGGGTCCCTTCCATCCCAAACCATTTGGTGATCCTATGAGTTCCATCCAAGGGAAAAGCCAGTCAGCAGCAGCATCTATCCCACCTTTCCCCCCTCGAGGGGACAGATTTGAGGGCCAGAGTGCTCCTCTTCTCACAGGAGCCTGTTGGTGTTATTCCCATTCTATCAGCAGCAATGACCCTTTTAACCCTTCCCTCGGAGAAGGAGACAATATCAAATGGGATCAACTCAGATTTAATAAACAAAAAAAATCATTTCCAACAGCTTGAACCACCTATTAGGCACAATCCATCCACTTCTCCCTGTTCCCTGGAGGCCAAAAATTAGTACAAACAGGCAGTGGAGAAACACGAGCTCTGCAGGAGCCGCTGTGACTGGTGGCACCCGAGCTGAAGGTGCATTTGGGATGAGCAGATTGGAAGGGATGTCCTTCCCTGGCTCAGGCCTGGGGGGTGGGGGGTTCCAGAGATCAGCTTTCCTTTCTTGTCTCCATCATATTTGTCCAGAAGGGCTGGGCAAGCAGAGGAGATGGACAGGATAAGGGAGCGTTCAGTTAATTCCACTTTAAACCCAATTTCATTTCCTTTCTAATTAGAGCAGCAGGCATGTTTTAACAACTGATTATCTCTCCTGGGCAGTTGTGTGTATTCTTCTTGGCTCCTTTCTCAGCTTCCCCAGGCAAAGCTGTGCTGTGATTGTAACATAAATAAAAGGGGAGCAAGGCAGAGCACGAGCACTTTGGAGAATGCTCTGCCAAGATTTAGGAGCAAGGTTTCCTTTTCCATTCCTGAGGGTGAAAAATAGAAGGTGCTCACCACAGGAAAATATAAACCCTTAGAAGCAGAGCAGAGACCTCAGCAAATTATTACTATTATTAAGGACTATCTGTAAAAAAACCTCTCTATGACAGACACTCAGCCCTCACAGCTGTTCCAGAACTGCTGGATCCTCTACCTGTGCATCCCACAGGGCCCAGAAGAAACTCTGAGCACCCACATCCAGCACCCACCAGCTCCTTCAGAGCCGAAAGCAGGGCCAGGACACAGCTGAAGGAATCCCTGCCCTGGTGTGGCTGAAGCCTCTGCAGATGGATGTGGTTATCCCTGAAAGGCAGGGATGGAGCATCACAGGATCCTCTGGGAAAATTCACCAGCCTCCCAAAGTCTCGTTACAAGACTTTTTTCCCCAAAGCCTGCTACTACTACTACTACTATTATTATTATTATTATTGGAATTAAATTTGTTTGGGGAAAAAGAAAAACCCCAGTGCAGAGCTGAGTTTCCAATCCCATCCTCGGGCTGCTTCCACCACTGGCACCAGGCTGGGAAGCCCCAAACTCCTTTTTTCCACCCTTCTTCCACACTGCCAGCCAGTTCCCAGATGTGAGACTGAGTTGGTTTTCCCTTTTCCATGACCTCATCCTTGTTTCTCTTGGCACTGCCAGGGGGTTTATTTTTTAAGGAAAAGGGGTTTTGGAAAAAAAAAAAAGGGGACGGGGATGTGCCATCATTGCAGACACGTCATGTGAGCTTGAAATATTCCCATCCTCTTCATCATGTTACAGCCACTGGATTCCAGATGAAATTCATGCACCCATCCCACAACCAACACAAGGGAAGGGAAGAGCAGGAAAAGGAAAAGCAGTGTAAACCTAAACCACTACAACTAGCACTCCTGATCCTTTTTTTTTTTTTTTTTTTTTTTTGACTCCCCGAAGTCCTGGGCTGGCTTAAATTTCCTGTGCCCCATAAAAGCTCATTAAACAGTTTCAGGGGTCATCTTGATGGCATTTTCCTCGCTCCAAATGGGATGAGACAGCTGAGAGTTAATAAGTCCGAAAGGACCACTTATAAAATCAGATGTTGTCACAGCGTGCTGTTAAAATAGCAGGTGAGCTGCCCCATTTGGGGAGCTTAATGGGCCCCACGTTTTAAAAATATCTGTGCTCCATTTCCCCCGACAGATCAGAAGTCTGAGGCAGGTATGGATTTTCCTGCCTGGGTGCTGCGCCGAGCTCCAGCTCCGACTCCGCATCCCGGGGGATCTCCCTGTCTGCTCAAACCCCTCCCACTGCCTTTGCCGCTGTGTTTTTAGGGGGTGGTGGCTGCAGGGATAGGGCCGTGCTGAGGTCACCTCGCTGGAATCCTCCCCATCCCCATCCCCATCAAAGCGGTGTTGCCCTGCTGGCTTCTTCCCAAGCCGCTCTTCCTTCCCAAGGCTCCGACTCCTGGGGGATTAGCAAAGCTGCTCCCACCACCCAGCCTGATATTTTATCTTGTGCTATACGCAAGGACTTCACACCCAGCATGAAATTTTCCGAGTGACAAGTGAAATCCAGTCAGCAGAGCTTCCATTATTCCCAAATTATTCCTCGGTGGGATGAAGGGCTGGAGGAAGGCAACCACGGGCACGCACGCGTGGCCTGGCAGGAGCCAGCAAACCAAACCTGAGCTGAATTATCATCCACAATCCATCAACCACTACATGCAGGGGATTTCAAGTGTATTTATTGCGACCTGACTGCGAGCAGCTCAGAAATCAATTTGGGAAATGCGGAGGGAAAGGGCGGAATGATGGTTTTTGTTATCCTTTCCCTGGTAAATAACTACAGACCCTCTGCTTCTGAAGGGTTTGCCATCAGGGGTAGGATTCAGCCCAGGCTGGCTAAAACAATGGGATGGATGAGAGGGGAGGGATGCACAGGGCATGACAAATGAAAGATGACTCACAGAAGAGGATGGAAAAGCCTTGGGATAGGCATGAGGACACGAGGAGGGGACTTACTGAGGCAGGGATGGATCACTGGGAAAGAAGCAGAGCATATGTGTGGACACATCCATGAGAGTGGAGGGGTTTAGTGAAGTGGGAGAAACTCCAGAAATGCCAGCTCCAAGCTGATGCCACACACATTGTCCCCCTGTGCTGGGCACTGCTGAGGCACCTCACACCCTCAGCTCAGGTCTGGGCCCCTCCATTCAGGACGGACACTGAGGAGCTGGAGCGTGGCCAGGGAAGGGAACTGAGCTGGGGAGGGGCTGGAGGGGGCTCAGCCTGGAGAAAAGGAGGCTCAGGTGGGACCTTCTTGCTCTCTACAACTCCCTGCCCTGGCAGAAGGGTGCAGCCTGCTGAGAGTCAGGCTCTGCTCCTGCCCAACCCAAACAATTCTGTAATTCCATGGCCCTAAGCGAGTGGATAGAGGAAATTACAGTGGGCACGACCTCCAGCACACTGGACCTGCTGTACCAAACCTGAACTGCTTGAACACCTGGGTGGCTTTAATCCCAGGTCAGTCCCTGTCTGGGACTGATTTGGGAAAAGCTTGGCCTTCTCCTGCCTAGCCAAGAGCAGCTGCTGGGTGGGAAGGGGGAAAATTCCGTTTACGTGCAGGGAAGCCATGGGTGGAGACATCCTCCCCAGTCCTCACTCACTGGTTTGGGAACCACGAGCCCAGCTTTGCCAGGAAAGCTCCCAAAAGAGACAGGGAAGGTGGTGGCTGCCATGCCTGTGTGGAAAACCAGGGCATCTGCTCCCAAAGGTTGGATGAGACTGGCTTTTCCATTTTGGTGCTGTGCAACCATCTGGTGCACTTCAAACGAGAGGGTTTCTTCTCCTCCAATTTAAGAAATGGAATGAAAAAGGATGAGATTAGATGAGAAGCAGAGGGGAGCTTTGCATCTCTTTAATAATGACCTTTTTCCAGGGTTGGGGTTTTTTTTTCTGTAGTGCTGGGAAGAAAACTTAACTTCTATTTTAAAAGAGAAACTGGGTTTCTCATATGTGTTCCCATGATTCCTGATGCTGGCACTTTCAATTAATCACTGCAAAGAAGCCACCACGAAAATAGCGATACCAGAACTGAATATCCTCTGGGCAAATGCTGCAAATTCTGCCTGATGCATCTAAAAAATATAAAAATAAAACAATTCTTTTCCTCGGCACCTCTCCTCTGGCTCATCTTATGCAAATCACCTCACTGAGGAGAATTTCCCGGGCTGTGACCGAGGTTGGTCAGTGGGGCAGATGGAAGCAGCAAGTTCCCAGGTAATTATTTATGTGTGAGCTCAATACAAGGTGATTAAATCTGAGCCACGTCCTCTGCCTGGGTCTGTTCTCCCTCCCAGCCACGTGTTACACAAAGTTGAATTGCTCAGGGAGGCAGCTGGTTTGAGATGCTCCCAAATCTGGTAATCCCACGTGTCCACTGCTTCCAGGACTCATCCCACCCCGCCGAGTGCTGGCACGCTTGGGAAGGGGAAGGAAACACCCCCTGGCCTTTGCCACCAGGAGCTGCCAATCTGCACAGCTCAGCTACTGAGCAGAGCAAGCCAAGAACAAATTCTGAAGCAGGGAATGATTTCCAATACCTGGTTTACCTGAGGTCACTGCGGGTCACGGCAAGTTCAGGAGCAGTTTTCCAGAGGTGAGGGGAGCTCGATTCACTTAGCAAGTTGGGTTTGTTTTTTCTTTTGCTTGGGATTATGTGCCAGGCTGTGTTCCTAGCAGAGTTTGGTGGTGGGATTTTATCTGCACGACCCGAAGCCCTCCTGGACTCGGCAAGATTTGTCCTGCTCTCCCTGGGGTGAACTGAGAGCAGAAACACCAGGATGGGCCTTGCCCACGGTGGAGGTGTTTGGGCAGAGCCCATGGCTTGTGGATGGTCTGGGAAAGGGTTAAATGATTCTTCACAGAGTAACTTAGGTGGGGAAAGCACTGCCAAATCCAGCACCAACCCATGTCTTCAAGGGACACATCTGTATGGCTTTTAAATTCTTCCAGGGATGGTGACTCCACCCTTCCCACAGAACAGAGGACTCTGGAGTGAGGTCACTTCCTACAGGATGTCACAGGTAGCAAGAGGTTGCCTGAGCTCCAGGAGAGACTGGACAAGATCCCCTCAGACTGCTAAATACACAGAAAAGGTTGTGGTGCCAGGTGTCCCTGAGGAAATGTCTGAACTGAGCAGAGAATCATCATCTGAATCATCCCCTCTTGCCCTGGCAAGGGACACTGAGCAGCGAGTAGCAGGGTTTCAGGGAAGAGGAGACCCATCATTTTATCTCCCATCGAAACTCAAGGCAGGGGAGGCTCAGTCAAACCAGAATTTGGCTCCCAGGAAACACACCAGTCCTTTGGGATTAATATCCCCGTCCCTGCCTGCTCCTGCCCAGCACTGCCCGCTGCACTGAAACCATTTCCTTGCCTTTGGGGACTGGAATTAACTGATTTGCAGGAATTGTTCCTCACCACTGGCTTTAAACGACCTGGGAGCTGGGTGAGAAGCAGCTCCACATCCCCTCCCCTTGCTCGGACCCTTTCCAGCACTTCCTCCCCACCTTGCTTGGGAGCAGCTGGGATAACTTTTGGAGGTTTTTCGGCTTTTTTGCACCCATTTATCTCCCTGCTTTGGCTGCCTTCCGTGGTGACACGCCTTGTTTCCCCCAGCTTTACTCCCATTTTTCTCTCAGCACTGACAGAGCCACCCAGGGGACAGGAGAAGTTTAGGATTCACAGCTCCCCTTCGCCCTCCCCGTGCTTTCCCTCCTCCCACCAGCGCCGTTCCAGCTCAGCACCAGGGAGAGAAAAATGTGCCTGGTACAAGCTGTGACGGCTGATGACTGATGACATTTATCTTCCCCCCTGAGGAGGACGGCAGAGTCACTTCTGGCTGGTTTCACCTGGGCTGTCAGGTCTCTCAGGGCTGCCTTTAACCCGGGGGTGACACATTCTCACAGGCCACTGCCGCCACGTGCTGCCAAGGCTTTAAGCAGGGGCTCCCCAAAATTCGGCCCCACACCTTTTCCTCCCCCCTTAAATGTACAAACATTTACCTGTAAGTGCTCAGTGAGGACACAGGCTGCTGTTTTCCCTCTAAAACTGTTTCCATTTAACAAAGAACCCCTGTCCAGACCAATGTTTTTTTAATCTGCCCCTTGCTGGGAGGTGTGACAGCACATAGTTGGGAAGATGGATGGCACACATGGTGTGTAGGACAGCATCCATGGCACTAGGCTGGAATGAGAGGAAAGGAAAGCAAGGCACACTCCAGAGTAAAATGTCACATCCCTGGCAGTGCCCAAGGCCAGGTTGGACATGGCTTGGGGCACCCTGGGATAGGAGAAGGTGTCCCTGCCCCAGGAGTGGATAGAACCAGATGGTCTTCAAGGTCCCTTCCAACCCAAACCAGTCTGATTCTGTAAAGGGATCCCAGGAAATTTGACCCTTTTAGGAGGTTTTGACTCCCTATCCCCAGACACCCCTCGTGCCTATCCACAAATTTCAGCAGCATTGCTCTGCACAGTTTACATCTTGGGGAGGAAGAGATTTGTGTGGGCTCACAGAGGGATGCAGGGAGGAAAATCTGCTGGGTGTTACTAGGCAGAGAAATCACATCAGACTCCAGGATTCCCTGGAGAGGAAAACAGTTGGAGGTCAGGAGAGCCTTTGTGGTAAGTACAGGCTGCTCTTCAGCTGAACCAGAAAAGCCTTTCTTATGTCCTTACAGGCAGAGGCACTGGGAATATGCTTATTTAGGGGCTTGCTGCTAATGTGATTTGTCACTATAAACTCCCTCCACTGAGTATTTAGATACCTCTGGACTTCTCCAAAACCTCTTTTCTGCCTGTTTCCCCTCCCCATTTCAGAAAACACTGAAGATTTAAGCCAAGCAAACTCACCAACCTTCCCTGACTGATTTTTCTCGGAGGCTTTCACCGGAATAATTCTCCTCCAGCTTCCCATCAGTGGCTGCACCAACAGCCACCAGCAGTATTGATCAAGCACTGAGTCACTTGTGAGCCAGCACAGGCACTTAAAAAGAGAAGAAAAATAAAGTCCTCTACAGAAATATCAATCAAAGTCTAAGGAAATCAGAAAAGAAAGGGCTAAAAGCATATGTATTAAATGCAGTACAATCTGGCTTTATAGAGAGCCCTTTGGAGGTAATTGCAAGCTGCATTACACAAATTTCAAAATTATCAAAGCTGATACCTCCTCAAAAGAGCTAGACCACTCAGGGATGGTTATTTTTATTTGTGGTATTAATGCAGTGTCAAAAGGCCCCGTTACAGCTTCTAGAGGTGAAGTTGGTATAAGAAGCTCCCAGAAGTGCCCTTTACCTCCTGCACCTTCCCATCCTCCCTCAGTTGCATGATTTCCTCTAGATTTGCAATTGTGCTAGTAAAAAAAATCGGGTGTGAATGGTAAAACACACCCCTGATGAAAAGGCTCCCCAAAAAATTCCCCATTTCCCTTGCTGTGCTCTCAGCACAGCCCCAGGAAGCAGTGGGGTGATCAAACCCTGGGTAGAGCCAACGTGGGAAGGAGATCCAAAAAAGAACTGAGCCAGGCAGGCTAAAAAAGGGGGGAGGCACTCGTTCAGGAGTGAGAAACAGGAGGGGCAGCAGCCAACATCTAAATTTTGGTGGTGGGAGATGCTTGGGTTCGTGCCTGTTTATTTTTTTAAACAAACAAACAAACAAACAAGATCAATATTTAATTCAGCTCCAGGGGTGACACACCTTGGAAACACGATTGGTGAACTATTAAATGTTGCCTTTCCATAATTCTGCCTGGGTTTATCTCCAGTGCCTGCAGTTTTTCTCCCCTCTGTTCCCTTCCATAAGAATGGGTTTGTGTTTTTATTGCACAGTGCAGCTGCTGCCACTTCTGTTCAAAGCTCCCAAACAAACGCGTTTCCCCCGGATCGCCCCGAAAAACAAGGAGGTGTCACCTGGAATCCTAGAAACTCAAAATTTGAGGTTTTAGTGTATAGTAATACATATGAGCCAAGATAAAGGATTTTAGGTGCTGTCTTTGTCCTTCTTCTTTGCCTTCCTCTTCCTTCTTCTTCATGGGTTTGGGTGGTTTTCTGTAATTAGTTGAAAAAAGTCTGCACTGTGGGCCTTGGGTGGTCCTTGTTAGGTCAAAAGTATAAATAACATAGGTGCCACCTCAGTATTAAGTACTTATTGCTTAAATAACCTTAGAAAAAGTTAAAACCACTCAATTTTACCTCATTTCCCTGACTTACTAGTTAAGCTCACAGCTTGTAAGCCTGTAAATACTATAAATAAATAAAATATAATAAACATTCCAAGTCCAAACTCAGCATCTTCGTTTCCCATGTTATTCATCCTGACCTTAACAAAGGAAAAAAACCAAACCCCAAAACCTTTACACTGCCCCTTTACTTGGGGTGGGGCTGGCACCTCCAGCCTTCCCCTGGCATCCCCAGGGCTGATGTTGAAACACATTCCAGGCAGGAAAAGAGACAGGGAGGTGATGCCCAGCTGCCAAAAGGCAGAGAGGTGGAGGTGGATGCTGCTGCTGGGGCAAGGAAGATCAAATCCATTGGCTTTGTTCCTGTTTTATGCCCGAGCCAGCATTAGTTTCTATGATTAGTGAAGGGAAATACTGCCTGACTGCCTGTGCAGTGCCATGGGCTGGTGTTTCCTATGCAGGCAAAACGTAGGGAAAACCAGGATGCTGGAAAATGGGCAGGGTGTGCTGCTGCCCTGGCTCTGTTACAAAGAAATAATAATAAGAAGAAAGCAAATAATGGGATTTTGGATTCACCGTTGGATTTTTGGATTCCATTGATTTCAATGGAAGATGTTCAGGGGAGGGCACTGGCGTTGTTCCCTCCCTGAGGTGGCATCAAGCAGCTCAACACAGCACCTTCACCAGCCTCTTAAATCTCACATGGCTGCAGCTCCCACAGCAACAGGGAGCTGGGGTTGGACAGGAATTGGGGTGGTGCTGGCTGTGAGTTCAGATGGATTCTCTTCACAGGCATTGAGGGCCTTCTCCCTCTTCCTCCAGCTGCCCCTGATTGCACAGCAAACCCTCACTGCCTTCTCCTCAGCGTGCTTTCCCACAAGGAACAGCAGCCTGGAGCTCTTCTCTGCCCTGGCTGGACTTAGAGGGTGATTTTCATCAGCTGACTTCCCCGGGTGAGATGAGCCCCAGCACTGGGGCTGCTTTTCTTCTGTGCAGTGGCTGACCCACAGCATCCTCCTCTGCACTGTCCAGAGCTGCCCTGTGGAAATGGGACCTCTGCAACTCCAGGTCCCCCTTTGGCAGCATTCCAAGGCAAGTTTAGTCAGCTCTTCAGGTGGCACAGGTGTCTGACTCGGTGTGTTCTCCAGCCCAGGATCCTCTCTGGCTGCTGGAGCCCCATCACCCACAGCACAAAGGAAAGGATGTCTGCAGGCAGTTATCAGATCTGGGCTCCTCGCTCATTTCTCAGAGCAGGAAGCACTATTTATTACATCTTTTTGCTGCTTCTAAACACAATCAACCCTTTCTTGGCATTTCATCAAAGATAAATAGCCTGATCCTGCTTCCATCCACACGGAAGGAAAACTTCCCCTCGGTGGCTTCTGCTGAAAGCGTGAAAGCTCAAAGAATACAAGCTGATGGTTTTTAAAAGTTCTTCCCACCTTTTCCCCCTGTTCTTTCTCTGCCAGGAGACCAAGCTTCAAGCACAGGCTCCCTTCTGGGGTTAGCCCTCCCTCCCAGCTTCCAGAGGATCATCTTTCCCAAACCATTGTGTTCCCCTGCAAAGGAGGAAGGAGAGGCTGTGCCTCGCAGCACGGCTCTGAAATGTTTAGAGCCTTGTGTGCTAAATCCAGAGCCACAGAGTAATGGGAGACAGCCCAATGGCATGGATGGGGGGAAAGTCATGGCACGAGGGTGCCATCCGTGCCACCAGGGAGAGGAGCATCACACACAGTGGCTGCCATCGCCCCTACACAGAAGGTTTCCGTTCCAAGATCCGTTCTCCCAGCATTTTTCAACAACTCCAAAATGACACACGCAGGAAGTCCCATCCGCAGCAAACCAAACCAGGAGAGAGCGGCAGTGGGGCTTCTCTTCCCTTTCAAAATTTGTAAGCATGTGTCTTCAGCGCTGGTGGAAATGTCAAATCTGAAGCAGAGGGAACTGGTACATCATCTGTCAAAACTGCAGCTGGCTCCAGCAGCTCAGCCTGACATTATCACGGAGCAGCGCGGGCAGGGGGAGGAACAAACCCGGCAGCGCGCAGCCCAGCACGGGCCGGAGCCCACGGGGCCTGCCTGCTGCATCAGAGGTCATCAGGAACAAAACTGACACCAAGACAGAGTTAAATGCACTTTAAATTTGCAGCAAGGTTGTCTTAAAGGCTTTTTCTGTCTGCTCCAAACGCCCGTCTGCCAGAGGACACGGAGCTGTGCTCGCCCTTCTCCATCTCTCTCCGCTCTGGGGCTCCTCTTACCTGTATCCTCCTCTAGCCTTCCTCCTGACAGCCAAAACTGGCACCTGTGGTTCTGCCCAGGGACCTCAAAGAGCTCCCAGAGCCCTGTTTCCCCCGTCCTCAGGGAGAAAAGGGGAGCAGAGAAAAGCAAATGTCGTGACTCAAGGTCATGTGGTGGACCCCAAAATCTCCATGCTCCTTCAGCACAGGCAGTGAGCTTCCAACAGACCCACGTTCCTCTCCCTTTTCTCCTCCAAGACCCTCCAAGCCTTGCTTGGTCCTGTGCCCCTGGAACCCCACCTCTCTCCATGACCTTACCACTTCCCCAAATTTGCTTTCCCTCGATGTTCCCAGGCACTCTGGGGAGCAAGACCTTGTATTTTTAGCGCTGGTGCTGCGGAGAGCTGAGCAAATTCTCAGTGACAGATTATCAATAGTCAGTGCTATTAAAAATTTCCCCCAACTCCAGAGAAAAGCCAACCAAGCACCAAGCAAAAAGGAGTCGATTTTGAGTCACCCCAGCCCTGTTCCTCTGCTGCTTAAAGAGATGCTTCCATGCAGAGCAAACAGGGCCCAGGGATGGGTGTCTGTCCTGCTGGGTTTCGTGGGAGATTTTGCCCTGGCAGCGAGCAAAGATTTGGGCTGGAGTGTTTGGAAGAGCAGAAAAGCTCGAGAGCTGGCTGGCAAGGCTTGCTTTAGGCAGAGAGGAAGCAAAGATCCGCAGGGATGGACAAACTATTTGCTGTAAATCTGCTCCAATTACAGGCAGGTGCCCTCGGGGACAGCCAGGCTCCTGCAGGGAATGCAGAGATGGATCTTCCAGGGGTCTGGCTTGGCCGAGGAAGGGTGAGCGTGGCTCTGCTGCTGGCTCAGGGCTGTCATTTAGACAGATTTAGGGTGTGTAATCGTATCTTCTGGAGCAGGTAATGCTGCCTGATTATGAGGAGGGGAGGGAGGAATTAGGAGCCAAGGCGAAGACAGAGCTGTTTAATGGACCCATTAGAGGGCATTAGCTGACAGCGACAGGACATCGCTGGAATTTAAAGGAGAGCCCTGGCACAGCCAGAGCTTTGGGCCCGGGCTGTGCCGTGCTCTCCATCTGCTGCTCTGGCCAGCCTTCCCTGAGATCCCAGCGGCTTCTGTCCAGCCTTCCTGGGCGCTGGGGGAGGTGGGAAGCCAGGGGGTGGCAAGGGGATTGTCCCCAGGTGCATTCCTGGCTCATCACCCCTCCCCAAACCCACCCGAGCAAGCACTATGTACTAACCATAGTAAAAACCACCACTGAATAGTCAGAAACCTCCCCTGTACCTCGCACTACCACTCAAAACATCACCCTAAGCCTTAAAAAGCAAGTCCTGTAAAAGACATAACCCCCTAAAAAATCAAGTCAAACAAGAAGACTCATTTCAAAAACAGCCTTATCAACACCTAAACCAAAACCCACAGTATTAAATAAACATATCCCTTATCATACAGCAAATACCAAAAAAGTCAAACAGTGCAACAGACTACTTCAAACTTTCTTCCAAAGCTGGAAGTGCAGGGGCAGGCGCATTTGGCATCCCCAAAAACCTCCATGGCCACACCATCACTGCCTTCCCCTCGCTGATCCCCTGGTCACCCCTGCAGTGCCAGGAGTGTCAGTGACTCTGGAAAAGTCACTTGAGCTGCTCCACTTTTCCCAGTTCATTCATCATCCCCTCACTCCCGGGGGCTGGAGCACAGGGAAGGGCTGGTGGCACCACTGGGACTTCCCTCCTCGTCAGCCCAGTCTCAGATCATCAGCTCCTGCAAGCTGTGAGGCAGATACACTCAAAAACATGAAAAGAAATAAATCCAGACCACAGCTCTACAAACAGGACCTGGCTGCTGGGGAGGCTGATGTTTGAAGACTGCAGGGAAATGGGGACATGAGCAATGTGGGATGGGGAGGGTGGCAGAAGAAACATCCCACCATCCCCCCTACATGAAAAAAAAAAAAAAAAGAAAAAGAAAAAAAAGAAAAAAAAATTCTCATGGATCCAGCAGTGTATTTCGGTCCTGGTTTCCTGACAAGAGGAAATTCCCTCTTCCATGTGAATTTTCCACAGGCCAGGGCTGATGGAAGAGCAGGCAATGACACCCCAGAGCTCCATGCTGCCTGAAGAAGAGCCCTGGGTCAAGGGTAAGCAACCCCACCAGCCCTGCTTGCTGGGAAATGCAGGAATGGTGTGGAGGAATAACTTGAGGCACATGGATGATTCAGGACAGAAGCCCTTCCTCTGCCCCCAAGGGAAGTCACAGATCCCGCTTCCCTGGTGTGGGATCCCTCACGGGGACCACAGGCAGCGACCTGGGTGATGGATAAAAATCAGAATTTGATTTGTCTGATGGATACAAACCCACCCTGCAATGCATTTCTTTGTTGCTTTCTCCCTTCCCTTTCTCTGTCCTCCTTCCTACCTCCTGCAGACCTCCTGTTCCCCGCCAGTTCCTTTCAGCTGGTAATTACAGCTGAAGTGGACAATCTGTTGTTCTTATTTTAAGAATTATTATTTATTTAACCCAAAGTCCCACTCTCCTGCTCAGAGGGCCTGCATTTGAGGTGAACAGTCTTCTCGTTTCAGACCTAAAGCGACCTCAGCCTTGTTTTCTCCTTCCCCTCCCTTTGCTGATGATTTCACTGACACAAAGCAGCCCCAAAACACCTAAAAAAGGATGGAGGAGCCCCAACAGGGGCAGGTGCAAAGGACTTGTGAAATACAAGCCCAGCTATTTCACACACTCATTAGTAAAAGAAATTGTTGCCTGCAGAGGGACAGGTTCTGGGTGATTGAATGTGGAACTGTTTGGAACCAACTCAGTAACCCCCAGCATGCCTTTTGCTTTTAAACGTGCAGTTTTCCCTAAGCTGGCGTGGAAGAGCATAGGTTGAGGCCGGGGGTTTGGCAGGAAGATTCCCAAGATGAGAGGTGGGGCACGGTGGCCACCCCGAGCTGGGAGGGGTGGTGACATCCTGGTGGCCTCACCTGGGGACAGACATTTCAACACAGCCTTCCTCAGCAAACCTCCAGGGGGCTTTGGTGCTGCCCCAGCACCACACAGAGCCTTGGCAGCTGAGTCAGAACCTCCAAAAATCACTGCAAAGCCCGTTTTGGGAGGCTTTCAGTGGTCCAAAGCTCAGGGCAAGCCTGGTTTTAGTTCCTTTGATTCTCAGTGCCTTGCACTGGGTTGTCACAGGTGCCACAGCGACAAGGCTGTCAGGCAGAGGGTTCTCCATGGAATCTGCCTTTATTTTCATTTATAAGAGCCTTCAGGACAGCTTTAATTGCTGGGGTATGGGCCAGCCATTTCCAGTTATGACTACAAGTGAATCAAAGTGCTGAAGCTGCTGCTTTAATTAAAAGACACGATACCTATGCCATCCTAGGGTGCAATGGCAACAAAAGCAGGTTATTAGGAGAAGTAATATCCATCTAATCCAATCTGATCTGTGTAGTTATTAGGCCTAGCTAAGTATTGGTATTGATTTTATTACTAATATTGCTGCCACAATAGGAAACCAACCCCAGCTCTGAGTTTTGCACCCTTCATCATTTTGTTCATTTGTTTGGCCTTGGAACAGATGATTTTATTTTTTTTTTTTTTCTCCATGGCTCAAAATTCACGTACAGGTTTCCTTTTTGGAGTTTTACCTCTTGTTCCTTCATCTTTACCTCTTCCTCACTACATCTTCTGCTTTCCTCCCTCTCGGTTTGCCCCTGGCCCTCTACAAAACAACTTTTTGTGCAGGATCAAACCCAATGCTCACATTTTTGTTAGTCTGAGCTCTGCCAAGGAAGCTTCCAGCAGTTTATGAGTCAGAAACACAAGACAGAGCTGCTGGTCACTGAGAGAAATTGCCAGGAATTTGGGGAGGGTGAATCACCCTCAAAGATAGCTGAGAAGAGGAACAGAGAGACAACCTTGTGTCCTTTTTCTTTGCTTCTTTCAGCTCATTTTTTTACCCAACTTTGACTAAGGAGCACAGCATGGGAATTTTCTTGAATATCCCTGTAGGAAGGAGCTTGGTTCTTGCATTTTCCCATTAGGATGATCTGGGAGATGAACAAACCTGGTGCTGGACAAGCTCTCTCTCTGAAGCCACATGCAGTGAGCTGAGAACTGCTCCTCTCCACGTGCTGCAACACACAGAGCTTGTCTTTGGCTCCCCATGTTCCCAGGGAGTTCAGTTTAACTCCAGGTTAAGTGCAGTTCCCTTGCAAAGCTGTCTATCACCTCTCAGCCTCTTCCTTGCTCACTCAAGAAAATAACAGCTCCCACACTCTGAAAAATCCCACATAATTGGCACAGCCTCCACAAAGTGCCTCTCAACCAACAGCAGGACCATTTGGAGCTCAAAAGGTGGCCCTGTCTTTTCAGAAGGGGCATGGGTTGACAACCTTGTTTATTTTCCTCAGTCTGCCCGAAAAAAGAGAACAAATCAACCAAAAAACACCACCCCAGCTCTTCAAAGCCGAGCCTGGCAGCACCAGCTTGGGGCACAGCTGGGAGGAAGAGGACAGGTTTCCATCCCACAGCTGTGCAAAAGCCTCAGAATTAGCCTTGACCTTCTGGTGACCAAGCAGTCCTCAGCTTTCCCTTTTTCTGCCCCACCTCTTGGTAGGATGAAGGATTCTGACGCTGAAGCGCAGAGATCTGGAAAACCTGGAGCCTCTTCCAGTCATCCTGCACATCCTTGGCCCTCTCTCCAACCACGTTTGAGCAGAAAGCTGCCACATCACCAATTTGGTGCAGATTTAGGTATTCTGAGCACCACAGCCCGTTTGCTTTGCTGTTTTACCTCCTGACTCGGCAGCCTCGGCCGGGCCCTCATTAGCATCTCCCCCTCCCACAGCAGACAAACAGCAACACCCAGAGTGAGACACACTTGTAAATAAAGAGAAAAGGAGCATCAATTCAGCCGTGAATACAAAGCTTAAGGATGCTGCATCTCATTCCTGCTTGCTGCCTCGGGCACCGCGAGCTGACAATCAAAATTCACCCAGCGCCAAAAATATTAGTTTAATATTTGTGTTTGCTCAGCTCCTTCCCGTGCCGGGATGACAAACTGCCCTGCGAAAGGATTGCCAGAGGCACTCACACTTCCATTCCCTCTCACACTGATCCTGGCACGCAGAGGGATCTTTTCAAACCAATAAACACTTTCATTTTTGTCTTGGCTGAAAGGACTTCCTCTGTGGGGTGATGTTTTGCTGGAGGAAATGATTTAAGAGCAGAGATACGGTTGTGATTCAATATGGTTGTGATTCAATATCGTGCTCAGGAATTCCTTGTAAAGCCAAGGGAGAGACAAATTTTGACATTACCTGAGCCTCGTTGAACTTATCAGGGTATTTTTGGAGTGAGAAGCCAGCAACAAAGACTGTGACACGTTTTTTATGTGGTGTCTGGTAGCTCTTGTTCCCAGGTGGAGCAGCAGCAATACCATCCCTCTGGTCTAAGTTACACCTGGACTCCTGTCAGAACATGCAGAAGAGGAAAAAGGGGGAAAAGGGGAAAAAGGGGTAAAAGGGGAAAAGAAGGAGGAAAAAGGGGGGAAAAAGGGGTAAAAAGGGGGGAAAAGGGGGAAAAGGGGGGGAAAGGGGGAAAAAGGGGGGAAAAGGGGGGAAAGGGGAGCTTTTCCAAGGCCTCTGTCAGGGCTGGATAAAGAGGATGGAGTTCCTATCAGCAGCAATGTCAGAGCTGGTCCCTCACACCCTTCCCTACTTGGGATGCATCAACCCTTGACCAGAACTGGCAAGCTGATCCAGCAGGAAGAGACTCAGACCAACCCAGAGGAACAGATTTCCCTTTGCTTTCCCTCCTCATTGCTGAAAGGATGCCCTGAGCTCATCCTGGAATCGTGGAATGGTTTGGGTTGGAAAGGACCTTCAGGATCACCCAGCTCCAACCCCCTGCTGCAGGCAGGGAACACCTCCTGTTATCCCAGGTTCCTCCAAGCCCCCTCCAGCCTGGCTTTGAGGTACACCAGGAACTCAGGGAAAGCAGAAGCCCTCCCCAGAACCGTGTGTGAGCTGCAGCTCAGCAGTCTGACCCAGTCACCTGGGGGCACGGCCAGGGATGGGGTCACACCCCCTCCTGCTGCTCTGGGGACATCCCAGTTCCCCCAGGTATTCCTGGGCTTCTCCCAAAGCCCAGTCTCAGGAAGCAGCTCCCTCCCACCGATAACATCCCTCTCCCTGGCCTCAGGAGATGCTTTGGATGCGTTTGTTGAGGAGCTATAAAGAAGAACAATGCTGGCCTGTCTCCTCATCAAGGTGGGCTGTGGCAAGGCAGAGTCCTGCTTTCACTCCAGCACTACCCTGGAACACAAAGCTTTGTATTTCCCTGTCAATATCCCAGTTGGATTCTGCTTCTCTATATTTAATTCAAGATGAGTACTGCAGGACTTCTTTTGTTAGCTGGATACCTCATGCACATTGTTATTATTTCTTTCATAAAAATCAATAAAGACTTAGGAACAACAACCTCCAATAATAACAGTACATCTCTCTTTGTGTCTTTGTGTTGCAACTTGCTGAATAACTCAGAAAAGCAGCAGACAACAGTCAAGAGAGAAGATTAAAAAAGATGTTGTTTCCAAACTGGACTTGCTCTTCCTTTGGAAAAAGTTTCCAGCCACTTAGAACTGCAGCACCATCTCAGCACACAAGAATTCAGTAGCAGAGGCTCAGGATGGGAAGAAATGCTCAGGGGATGAGGCACCAGACAGAGCTCCTCTAATCTGGTGTCCTGGTTGTCTTGCCTGTGAAACACAAGCAGAAACAATGATGGAAATTGAAGGGCACGGCTTTGAAAGCCACAGGCAAATCATTCCTACTGAAATCCCTTCCTGGGCACTAACAAAGCTCATGGGGACACACTCCTCCCTGCTTTCCATGCTGCTCTGAAATGAGGAGAGAGGAGGAAAGGTGACAGGAGGATGTGGAGCTGCTGGAGAGGAGGACACCAAGATGGTCCAAGGGCTGGAGCCAGGCTGGGAGAGCTGGGGGTGCTCACCTGGGGAAGAGAAGGATTTGGGAGAGAACTTAGGGCCTTTCCAGGGCCTAAAGGGGCTCCAGGAGAGCTGGAGAGGGACTGGGGACAAGGGATGGAGGGACAGGACACAGGGAAT